>OZ025188.1:642270-847270 GCA_964019065.1 Catostylus mosaicus | reverse complement strand
TAGTGCGAGTCACATTCTGGGACTTTGGTGGAAATCCAGTTTATGCTGATGTACGAAAGGAGTTGTATCATCAAACAAGGGTTTGTTTTGTTTACAAATATTTGCTTCTGATTCGATTTGTTTCACATTTAGCTTGGACTGCCTTCTAAATCACAATGCTCCCTTGCATGCAGGGTATAGTTAGTGGCATATCTTGATCTTCATTGAATGGGAGGTGTGTAGCTTAAGATTTACTGATATCAATGCAGGTCTTCCCAATTTCACCAACTAAAATGTGTCTGTTGAAACTAAAAATGATTGCTGTAACTTTACCAATTAATGTATGTTAGTGAAAACTGGTATCTTTTTCAATTTTCCAAACCAAATTATATTTGTCAAAACTGACACTACGTACTGCATCACTTAATCCACATTAAAAATGTTATTCTAAACTTCATTCTTGTATTTCCCTTAGATTTGCATCCTCATATATGACGTCACAAATGTCCAGTCTTTCCATGCATTGGATGATTGGTTGAAGGAGTTTGAAACTTTTGGAGGCCGCAAAACACTTTTTTGTGTTGTTGGAAACAAGGTAAGGTTAAACTTTTGAGTGTTTTTTCTCTTCTCTCCTGGGTAGAATTAACAGAAGATGCAGATATTCTTTGAGAGAAGGAATCTTTTACTTCTAATGGAATTGTGATTCTTTTGTGATTTTACAATTTTGTGGATTTGTTATTTTCAGATAGATCTTGCGAACAAGAAAGTAAATCGAACAACTGCTGAAGATTGGGCCAAACGAAGAAATATGAAGTAAGCTACCTTTACTTTGCATTACTTCAAAATCGATTGAAAAAACAGAGTTGTGAGATAGAATACTGAAAGTTCATTTTCGTTTAAACGCGCACAAAGACTGACATGTCAGATAATGAGGAGAAGGGAAAGATATACCTCGATCAGAGACGCACATTGGAGGGTTGTGATGGGTGCCAAAACATGACATACAATTTTTAAAAGTCGGCCCAGAACACATCAGACAAAGAACTCACCTACTTATTTGTTATTTGTTAAACATCCAACTGGTCCGATATAAAATATATAATGAATGTCGGCCCAGCTAGGGTATACACCCCCCAGCCAAAATATGGATGTGTGCCCCTTTCCCAGACTAAAAAGTTTGTTTTTTGTGCGCGAAAGATCGTTTTCCCCATCAAATTTGCGCGCTCGGAAATGCTACCACCTTCGCAGCGCCTTTACACAGGTAATGAAACATTTGTGAGCACCTGCGCGCTTGAGAAGTATATTTTTCAACGTTTGCGCGTTTGACTGGCAGTTACACGCCTGGCAGTTTGCTCCCACGCGGAATATCATCCGCGCGCACTGCATACTTGCCAGTCTGGCCCTTGCCTAATGCCGCAGAAAAGGGAAGATATGATGCATCCAACACGCCACGTGCCTTGATCAATCTCTGCACACTCTATCTTCATCGGTGGAACTGTCGAAATAAGATGAAATATGTCCATGTTGAGTCAAAGTTATGGTTAGAGCACGCTTTAAGTAATATTGGGTCTCGCTTTATATAATGATATGTAATTTAATTTGATGTAATGTAATGTGATGAAATGTTATGTGATATAATGTAATGTATCTTAAATGTAATGTTATGTGATGTAATGTAATGTAATGTAATGTAATGTAATATGATTTAATGTAATGTAATGTTATGTGATGTAATGTAATGTAATTTGATGCAATGTAATGTAATGTAATCAATTATTTTCAGTAGGATAGTTTGAAATAGCTGTATATATAAAATCTACGTACCAGCTAATTTAGATCTACTTTACAAATATTTACTGCAAAAAACAGTTTTGAGAAATCTATGATCATTACAGCCTTAAAGTCTAAAGACAATCTTGGATCGAATTGTTGCTACCTTCTTAGCCCATGTAAAACTGTTTGTCTGTAATGTAAATATCATACACTTAAAATTTCACCCGACTTTGTTTTCTAGGCACTACCTAACTTCAGCTGCGACTAGTGATGGTGTTGCAAACATGTTCAATCAAGTTCTCGCCGATGCGTTAGCACTGTCCGCTTAATTGAGTAAAGTATCTTAAATTTATCTTGTCTATTTGTTTATATTTCTTGTATTTCTTGTCTATTGTCTATTTTTTTTTAAGAAAATTCAATTAAACTCGATATAACAATGAAATTTATCATCTGCTTAAAGCCCCTTTTGCCTTGAATGATAGAAACGTTCACGGTAGTTTAAATCTTTATGCTAACTAGTTAAACTGTGAAACTTTATACGTTTAAACAGTAGTTTCATAATCAAATCTTGTGTCAATATTCAGAAACAAAATATGTGTCAATATTGGAAAGAAAGGATATCTGAATTGATGGAAATGGGAAAGGGTCAACAAATAGAAGGAATCGAGCTTATGTGGTGTTTGGGTGGAGTTAGGAATGTTGAATCAGAAGAAGGGATATTTATAATTAAGTTAAAGTAGAGTGACATGTCTAAGGATAGACTAACAGGAACAGTGGAGCGCTAGTTGTTTAGCAGTGTTTTATTCAGCATTAAAATACAATCTTATTCTTTTCCATTGCAAATTTGTAGGCAAGTTGCAATTTTTAATATATCTTGTTTCCTGAAAGCTTTCGTTTTGGTATTTCTTACATCACTTTTGTATATCTAAAGTGGTGTAAGAACGAATCACATCTTAACTATAACGTATTGATATACCTCTAAGTTAACAAACAATTCAGCTAGTTAAATTTATATTAAACTTACACATTTTTATTTCTTTTAACAAATTCTCTGCGCAATCATACTTGCCTCCCATTGCTACCACCATATCTTATCTCCTGAAATTGCTTGGCACGACACAAAATCTAACGCAGCTGCTTCCAACAGATTAAGATGCAATGCCTCTTAAGGTCACCTGCCAGCAGACTCAATTGATTTAAAACTTGCGCGATTGCTGTTTCTACACTCACTCATTATTCTTGTGTGTAAAGAAAGACTGCTCACTTTCTTGATTTATTCTCAGGTGGCCGCTGCAAGAACACAGAGTGAAGCAGAACATCTCTGACATCCAGGTATAGTGTACTGTTTTTAATTGCTTAATGGCCACAGACAGTGTCAGCTGTATCTCTGTATTACAGAACGCTTCTCGTTAACATAATGATGCAATTGACTACGCGCTGAATATTCGACTGAATAATGAGTTGATTTGAATAAGGAATGGAGACGTATAGATCCTCCTCTCTCCCCCTCGCTAACCTACAATTATTTCGTAACTTTCTTAATGGCGTATGACAGATAAATCAGAAAAAAAAATCAGAAAGAAGACATTTCTTTTATTTCATTTTATTTCATCGACGCATCCATGTTTTTTTAATACAGGCCAGTGAAGACTTATCAGGTTACGACATAATCAGATTTACGACATAATCAGATTTACGACATAATCGGAACGTTTCGGGACGTGCTTGTCCCATCCTCAGCTAATGAGTCGGAAAATTGGGGGTATATGAAAACCACATGGAATAATTTACTTAAAACAACGGGTAACTAAAGTAAACAAGCGGAAATTGCCTATTAAAGAGATGACAGGGAGGCAAATAATGTCCACAAAACTCTCTTTTATGATTTATCTGCCATGTGGCTCGTCGAGACTTTCATCCTTAAATTCATATTGAAGCTACGTTTTCCATCTGATGTCTCATTTTCTTAATTAGTTGTGTTTAGGTGTATGTTAAAGGCCAGGGGGGCATCACGATATGTTGCCCCCCTAGAATCGTCCTTGTAAGATAAGTTTTGCAGTTTTGTAGTATTTTAGTAATTTGCAATGAATATTTTAATATTTAATTGAAAAAAAGCAGATTTCGAAGAAAAAAAGCGAATTCAGAAAGAACAATGCTGAGATTGTACACGGGTGGGAGTGTTTACGGGAGACAAGGTTATTACGACTTGGTGAAACATTGCAAAAATATGTTTAAAAATTTAATTGTTACTAACTCGAGTTCTAATCATAACCGGATAATTTCATCAATCAATTTCAACAATCAATTTTGCTGCGAATGATAAATCCGGATGCAGATGACCAGGGTCCATACCAAGAAGTCCAAACTCGGTAGCAAATACATACATAAAGAACTTGTATTGCTATGTAGCCTTAAAATTGCTAGAGTTACAGTAAGGGCTAAAAACACGAATTTTTGGTTGCCTTGTATCTAGACCATGCTGATCATCTAAGCGAAGGCGATGTGAATGTGACATGGAATTTTAGCTATTTTCTTGTAGATTTTTTGTTTTTTCTTTTATTTTTATTGGCTAAATTAAGTTTACTTTTTAGGATATTGATTGATAACAGTTGTTTTTTTTACGGACCAAGTAAAACTGTAAAAATATTAAAGTTTGTTATACATTATAATCTGTTTATGACAGAAAAAGTATCCTGGTAAGTTCGTCCTGGTAGCAAGCTAGAACAACTAGCCTCAGGTTTCGAGAACCTTTCTCAATGTTCTTGCAGTTCCTAACAACGCCGTTTTCTGTATCACTTCAGTCCTGACCTTGATTCCTATTTTCTCCATGTATTGCTCCCACTTCTGTATGTATCTTCTTTCGTAACACATCCCAACGCATCAACTACATTTGGAATGACACTTACTTTTCAGGGAGACCATAACCTTGTAATTTCTCTCTTTAGGTCTTGATATTTTTCGACTTTTTCTTGTTCCTTCTGTTTAATTCTTGTATCTCCTGGCAAAGCTATGTCAATAATCAAGCACTCCTTTTCAGATTTTAGCTCAACAACAATTACTGGTCTTCTATACTCCATTTCATAATCTGTAATGTCCCACAGTACCTTAATGGTTTCAATTTTAGTAACACCTTCTTTGGCCCTAGGAAGACCATACTTCTTGCAAATCTCCCAGTGAATTATCCCTGCTACGTCATCGTGACATCGTTTGTATTCCTTCTGGGCTTGTTTGCTGCATTCACATACAATATGGTTCACTGTCTCCCCCTTCTCACCACACATTCTGCGCATCGGTGAATAACTTGATTTGTCAGTGTGATGTTTAACATGATTAGTACGTATTGCTTGTTCTTGTACCCCCATAATTAGAGCTTCAGTCCCTTTCTTTAAGTCTCTATTTTTAAGCCACCACCATGATTTTTTCCTGTCTACTATCCCATCTATTCCATCGTAAAACTGACCATACATTACTTTTTCGTGCCATTTGACCCCCTTTCTCTTTTTCTTTGATCTTTATACACTGATGGCTCAATGACGTCATTGTTCATTTACTATTGTTTATGTACTGCTTTTAATAATTGTTCTTGACTGTTTTTAACGTGCCGTATAAGGCTATTTTCCTCTGACCGGATGGTTTCCAATACCTTTTGCAATCTCCCTCCACCTCTTTTTCTTCCTACATACAATTTATCGATGTCACCTTTTGAATGTAACACCCCGTTCATTGTCTTGATTTTCCGCGTCTGTCTGTCTAGTTTCTCCAATTCCTCTTTCATCCCCTTCACTATCCCAGCCCCATATCTCATCACAGCTACTGCCCAAATATTCATTGCTGTAATGGCATTCCTGTTATTCAAGCCTGAGTTCAATATTAGTTTTGTTCTTCGCTTGTATTCTTTCCTGAATATCTCTTTCATCTCCTCCTCCTTTATTCCATCTAGTTCTACTATACCCAAATACTTGTAACCTTCTTCGTTGGCACCTTTCATCTTCTCTCCATCTGGTAGCTCAATTCCTTCACAGGGTGACCATCTCTCTATGCTTCATGATTATTACACCACATTTTCTACACCGAATTGCATGCCAATTTCACAACTAAACCTATGAACTGTATTTGCAAGTGATTCTATCTCTTTTTCACTCTGTTCAAATAACTCTAAGTCATCCATATATAGAACATGGTTTAATTTTGGCTGGTTGTTTCCCAAACTATATCCTTCATCTTTCTCAAAATCACTGACATTGGTATGAGACTGATAATAAATAGAAGTGGCGAAAGGCTATCTCCTTGAAGTATTCCTCTTTTGATGTTGACATCCCCAAATATTTCATCTACTGCATTCAACTGTACCTTCCATTTCGTCATACTCTTTTCAAGGGGGCTCATTATGTTATCAGCTGCCCCAGCCTGCTCTTTAGTATCCACGAGTGTGGTATCATGTGATATGCCTTCTTATAATCCACATACACCATAGCTAAAATGATGTGCCTTCTTTCACAGTTCTAAAGTGTCATTCTATTAATGCGTTTATAATGAATTAATCTTTCGTTCCGCGTGACTCTTTACGACAGCCCTTCTATTCTGATGGTAACATATTATTAGTATCTACATGCTTGTATAGCTGTTTGGACAGCATACCTGTTAACAATTTCCACATTATGCGTAAACATGAAATGTGCCTGTATTTATTATTATTATTACTATTATTATAATAATAATAATAATTATTATTATTATTATTATTATTATATTGCTTGCACAGTTGTTCTTAATAAATACTGGTTCTGCTATTGTCAAACTGTCAAGTCTAACAAAAGGCCTTAGACAGAAAGTACTTTCCTAAGAATATGCGTTGTTCCAAGGAGGGCAGATTTTTGTAGTACTCGCATGTCTGTCTGGATCTTCAGTTGCTCCAGGAAGTAAGTCAGCTTCTTTGGAATTGATCCTAACGCTCCAATAACAATGGGTACAACTTTAACATTTGCTGCTTAGCATCCCCACATTCTTGATATTTCTACTTTTAGTTCTGCATATTTCGTTATTTGTTCAACTTCCTTATCTGCGATATTTTTGTCTGCAGGTATTGCAAACATCTATTATGAGACAATCTCCTTTTTCAATGTCATGTTCAGTTATCCTGTCCGTTTGGATATCATACTATTCTCTTTGTACCCAATCAGAAGTAAAGCAAGGCTTACCACCTCGACGCTCTCCTCACGACATCCAGCATTGTAGAACAATCTGATAAACAGCAGTTTTGTAAAACTAGAATGATAACTCATCCATTTCATTGCAGATTAACTGATAAGGAATAGCAAGATATAAGGTCACAATGCTTTTAGACAAATTTACTTTCATAATAAATGCATCTTTGATTATGCTGTGCTAAACTTACTCTTCTTTTTTATCAGACAGCTTCACCTTCATCTTCAAATCTTCATTTCATCGTATTTCAATAAAGCAACTATCTGATCTTCAAAGAACAAAAATGTCACCTATTAGAAGGTTGTTATTGATCCTCTGCATTGCTTTGATGTCGTCATCGTGTGCACCAAATTACATCATAAAATCTGAATGCAAAACTATGGCATTTAACTACACAATAGTTGCCCCAGGCTGTGAATCAAAAATAATACAAAACAACTTCTGCTATGGCCAATGTCAATCATTTTACATTCCAAATAAGAAATTATCCGGAAGACGATCGATTTCTTGTTCAGTGTGCCGTCCAGATGCAGTCAAGAAAACCGTGGTTTATCTAAAATGTCATTCAGCCTTCGGGGAAAAGTTCAGACCGCAGAAAGTTATCTACATAAAGAACTGCTCTTGTAAAAGGACTCGCTGTATACCTTGGTAGTCATATGAAGCAGTATGACATTTAGGACATTGAATATATCACTGTTTTATTTGTTTCTGTGCGAAAAGGAAAAACATATTTGACATCTAGTGGACGGTATTTTATCATGTTTTAAATCGAGTTATGTTTTAACGCCACTGGCCTCACAATAATTGTTTTCGTTGGCTCAATTTTCTAATTTGGGGGCTAGAAAAACATTGACGGTTTGCCAGGATGATTAACCCTTTCACCCCTGCATTAATACAATAATACGGTACCAAATAATGTATTTCGCTAGATCTCAAATGGATACTAAAACCGATGATATTTGTGCGAAATCACCAATTCTCGCTAAAGTTTATTAAGTTTATCAAGTGGCCAATCCAGGGATGAAAGGGTTAAGGTTGCTGGCAGCAAACGCCGCTGACACTGTGTTTTTTGTTTATTGAGGCATAAAGATAGAATGTTGGACTGATTTTTTGCCCTCGACCCAACCAGAGGGGGATATTACCTTTCCATTGCTGGCAACTGTGAAGGTGGGTGCTCTACACAGTAGACATTTGATGCTCAACACAAAGCAGCAGGTATGCGAAGCAAATACTTCCAGATTATATTTTGTTCCTTGGTCCACCGGGCCGGATCGATTCTAAACAATCTTTACATCTCTTGCATTCTTGACAGAGTTTAGATAACGGACCAGTCTGTAAATAATTATGTAAGAGAAAACCACAAAACAAAAAATCTTTTATCCAAATTTCTGTTGTTATACAATTATTAAAACACACTTTCAAAGTTAATTTACATTACTCATTTTTACAAAAATAATAATTTCTATTGTGGTAAACTACTTTGTTAACGTTAACTACAAGAATAAATTATTCTATTTCGTTTTTTTCACAAAACCAATAAAATAATTGCAATAGATCATCTCACAAACCTCCTGCGAGCTTTTTGACCCACAATTTTACCTTAAGGTGAGCGGGTGGGGGGGGGGGGGGTATTTGCAGCAAGCTGACACAACATTAACGAATTTCTAGAGAACTTTTTCTCTGCTTCTTGATATTTGTACAGTCTTAATGCTGTGTGGCAAATGGCTCAGATATTTTATTGGCTATATATTTATAAATTTTGTCAGGATGGCAAGATGTCATCTATCTCCTCCTCATTCTACTAAATGAGAGTGGAAAAATTGAACTTAAGGTGCAAATGGAGTCAGCATTGATTCTGAACAAGAAAGCAGATATATTTAGTGGATAGAAGCCTTTTTAGAGCAGCCCCTTGTTTGAAAAGAATCAAATAAATAGGCTGTTGGGTTGGAAATCGCATAGCAATGCAAATTCTGTTATCAAACAGTCAAAATACATTGAAAACAGACTGTCAAGGGCCTAAAAATCTGCTAAAATTCGATAAGCCAGAGAAAGGCTGTAAATAGATCACAGTCCCAAAAGGTCTTTGACTTCTTTGCTTGGTTCAGTCGTGGAAAATCTTTTTACTTGAGATTAAGAAACCCAATTTATTTGTCGTAAGATATTAGGCCAGCCTTCACTGTGCTAAATTTGACCAACGGATCCTGGCAAAGACTCATCAAGTCTAAAATGAAAATGAAAATATTTGATACAAGAAATTTTAACCCCCCACCCCGAAAAAAAAGGTCTAGTACTTTCCCTGCATATACAATCAAAAATACTTGTACAGATAATCAGGGGTTCATCAATTCCAATCTCTGCAGTTTTCAGCTAGCATTGACAACCCAATAAAATAATACAAAGGTATTCTGATACTCCACCTTACCCCCCTTCTGGAGTTGATAACAAATTGATTCAAAAATTGCTTTCAAAATTTTTCTTACGTTGGTTCGGGAATTGACACATTTTGGACGCTGATATTTTTCGTCTCTGCAAACTTTTTTGCCCATTCTGGCATTTCACCCGACCTATTTTTTGTCTTTTTGTCCAATTTAGACTTCCCATTTGACGGCAAATCAATGGCTAGATATGATTTTCCATCGCTGGTGTCAATTGAACCTCCTTTTGTACCTGTATGGTCATCATGCACTGACTGTGATTCCGAGGTTGCTGGAAACTGTAAAATATATAGTCAAAAATGAGTAAAGGATGGTCAACAATATCCTTAGAATCCTCAGAAATGATAGGAAAATACAACTGAATAGGAACTTACAACAAAAGTTACATAAGTTAGGTAGTGAATCCATGCATGTGTATGGTGGCCGATGGCGGACCATTCAGTTTTATTTTAATTTTATGTTTTTAACTTAACTTCAATTCAATTTAAAATGAAATTGCTATTGAAAACACTTTTATTCTTGTTTATATCAAAATTTTGATATTAAAAGTAAAAAAATTTTGAAATTGAATATAAAGTAAATCGAAATTTAATTGAAATGAATTTAAATCGCAATAAACTTCACGTGGCCGAGAGCTGCCAATTCCATACTGAGGTCTATTGATGTGGCCGAGAGCTGCCTCTTGCCTTGTTTTGAATCTTCCGGTAAAAATGGCGGCTGCAGAGGGACATGGGTTATTGGGCAGGTTCAAAAAAAGCTAGAGGCAGCTCTTGATTTTTAATTTGCATACAAAATCAAGTACCCCTGCACCACGGGGTCAGCCCCTGCTACCTCAAATTGTAACCTTTTCTTGATCAGCTGGCCCCTTTATCATACCTGAGGCTATGCGCTCTCAAGCAGACTAGCCGATGCCCTTGTCATATCCTTGCCCATCATGTGTTGAAAGATGAGACCCCCTCATACGAGCCCAGGTTACAAAATTCCACAATAAATTCAAAATCTTTATTTTAGTGAATGGATAAAATGTGAATGAATGAATAAATGAGTGAACGAATAAATGAATCAATGAGTTAATTAATTAATTAATTAATTGATTAATTAACTAATTAATCAATTAAAATGTGAAATGCAGATTACCTCAATGTGTGCCAGCTGTGATACCGATACAGTCGGAAACCTACTTGTAAGCGAATCGTCATTAAGTGACTGTCTTTCAGAAGCATCAGTGTTTGCCCTGTTTCTCAAGATGTCCTTAGGAGATGGAGCTCTGTTAATATGTTCCGCTGTCGTTGATCTGTGACTCAGTCTCGGGCTGTTATTTACAAACACGTCGTTGCTCATATTTGTGCCAGAACGCGACCGTTTCATACTCTCTACGGTTCCTTCGCGTAGCTGATAATCTGGAGATGAAATTAGAACGAGCTGCTGATGGCAGAGGAGTTTTGGGTTGGAAATTGAGGAATATTTACAAGGGGTGTACCTTACAATTACCTAGGATTTATGACGTGGGTCTTAGATTTGAATGAAGACAAGGGCATCCTTTGTTAAGAATATACGATATAATTTTAGAACTACTGAAATTTTCACCATCTCTCATAAAACGTACAACATGTTTTGCGCACCATGGAAAAGTGCTCATCAAGATCAAATGAATTAAAAAATTTATTTTATGAACAAGAAATAAATGAAGGTGAGAAAAACATCAAACACATAATGGAATACCTGCCAAATCTGAAGCAGAAAATTCTTCAACAATCGGTATAAAATCCCTGGAGAAAATGATGTGTGAAAAACAGAGGTGTGAAAATTTAATTCGAACGATTGATGAGTGCAATGAAGCTTGAAAATTGCCGCATGGCAGTTCAGAATCAAATCGGAAAGAACGTACGGTTGAAATACGTGGTATGTTGACAAAGAATGGGATTGGAAAATGGATAATAAAGAACAGGAATAAAAAGTAAATCAATATTTACGTTATTTACATTTTCAGGTGATGCCTTGCGATGAAAGATATTTAAACTGAACTGCGACCCATGCCAAAATATAAAACAACCTCAAAGCTATGCAATATGATTTTTCTTTTCTTAATCAAATAATCGGGTATATTCGATTTTCGGTAACTATTTTAAAAAACCCCTCTTTCAAAGACCCTTTCAAATCACGCCAATTTGAAACGGGGAGTGTGTTAATTAATAGTGAGGTCGCTTACTTTAAGCCACATAAGGAATCATTAGAGAACAAGAAAACGGTAGAAAAATGCGACAGCTGCGCAAAGGGCGTTGTTTTTATTCGAAATGAAACAGGACACTTAAACTCTACTCTAAAAGAGCATTAACTGCAGGTGTTATAAGAAAGCAACTCAAAAATAATGAAATATTAATGATATCCTGCTGGAGAGGTACTTATTATGTAAGACATCAAAGAAGCTCTCTTGGTTGGAGGTGCAGATAATTCTGTTATAATTCTTTAATTGCAATAATACTGGTTAATTGCAGCTTATTTAGGAAGACTTAGTTGAAATGAAGGGAAAATATAACACGAAAAAAAGTCTTATTTTCCTAACGTGACTAACACAGAGTAAACTGAAGAAATGTTGTATTCCGCGGTGCTGAAAATGCTTTGCAATCGAAGTTTTTGCCTGCAAGTAGCCTGCACAGCAGCCTTTAAAAACAGAAGACTTTACGTCCATTTTCTCTTCTATGTAAAATCTGCTGCCTACTGGGATCATCTGCATTTGCAATCTGAATAAATTGATCATGATAAAAACCTTATCAAAATGTATCCATAAATTAATACCGTTTTGATAAAGTTGGCGAGTTTTGAGGCTTTCGGTATCCCTGGAAAATAAAAAAATAATTTTAGTATGGAAGCTAAGCTAAGAAATAGTTCTAACATGGGAACTAAGCTGAAGTGATATACGCAGGAATCTTCTATAATTCGTACCAAATTTGGTTTGGCTCCACGACTGCCAGGGGCACGAAGCTCAGCTCTCATGACTTTATTCAGTTCCCGCATCTAAATAAAACAAAATGGAATGATTGATATTGGGACAAGAATTATTAAAATTCAACGCTTTTTAACATAACACGATTTTTATTTTATAAGAAACGGGCTGATAAGAAACTAGCACTACGGTGGTCAAAAATTTAAGAAACTCTAGTGTTAGGTTCAAGAAAAGAAAAGTTTTTTAATTAGAAACTAGAAATCTTTTAATTTTTCAAACATTTCAATATTTTTGGTTCCTTTGTAAAATTTTGCGCATCCATTGACTTAACTTCGAAGGAATATGTCAATATTTGGTCCAAAAAATAAGAAACCAGCTAAGGAGCTTCTAGTGTTAGAGGGTCCAAGCAATAAAAATTTGATAAAGGGCATATTAGTTTTTTACCTCTTCAGCATTCATAACAGTCATATCACCAAGAATTTCTCGCCTCCAATCTCCACTTTTCATTTTAATCTATTTAGAAAACAAAATAAGGGCATTTTAAAATTAATCAACTTAAACAAATTTTGCCAATAGCTAATCGCACAAAAATTCTGTAACTACAAGCATGGGGGACTAGCTCAGATGGTAGAGCGCTCGCTTAGCATGCGAGAGGTACCGGGATCGATGCCCGGGTCCTCCATCTTTTATTCCATATCTTCTTAATCTTTTGTTGCGACAATTTTGTTGCAAAATTTTGTTGTGATTGATAAATGTAATATTTCACTCACCCTGTAGTTTGGTTGTGGTGCCAACGAACTAGTAATAAGAAAAAAGTATTTTGATAAAAGTAGATAAATTAGAAATGAAATTCCACGGCAAACCGGCAGAAACTAAAAACCTAAAATTTATCGCTGACCCCATTTAAACCTACAAATTGATCAAAACGTTTAATAAAGATCTTTTTATTCAAATTTTTTACCTCGTTGTTTTCTTGTTATTCATGTCAGTATTTGCATTTACATCACTGAACTGAGATGACTGTAAATAAAATATAGATTATATAGATATATATGAAAAGAGTGAAAGGTGCAGTAACTAACATTAACTGAGATGGGGCTGGAGTTGTTTGCAAGCAATCCCTACCACTGGCGGACTAGCTTAGAATTGCTCACCGGCCATGGCGAATATACGGCCTGTTTATATGAGCCAAATAATCCCACCTTCCAGCATCATCATCATCAATAACGGTAGGCTCATAATTGAGTGGCCGTGAACCTCTCCACCATCCTATCATTTCTGTCTTCAATCATTGGTGTCGAGGTTTGTCAGGAGAAAAGAAAAGTTGAGTGGAATCCCCCAAGCTCCTTCTCAACTCGCTGTCTCCAGCTAAATAGGAGGGGTTATCTCCGCCGCTTTGGAACAGTTGCACTGCAATACGCCAGACATATTGTCTGTGAAACCAGTAATCAGTAGAACCGAATCTGTTTTCACAAGACATCCACTGCCCTGCTGCCGACAGCTTCACCGTGACCCTGGCACGGGGGGGGAGCTAATAGGGTGCTATCCTTGCTCAAGGGAACCCCAGGGTGCAGTTTATTGTCTTACCCAGGACATACCTTCCAGCATGGTGCTTCTTTATTATCCCACCTCCCAGTTGCCCTTCAGACCTCTGTACGTCATCATTTTGTCAGAGTGAGGGCCTATTGATATGAGGAAAATTATCCCACCTTCCAGCATATGGGCTGGCAAGTTGAATAAAACCAGTTACAACTATCGCATGTTCATATGCAAATTCCATCCCACTTTCCAGCATGGTGCTTCGTTTATCCCACCTCCCAGGTCGCAATACGTCATCATGACAAAGGAATTGTTCTGCATGGACAGGTTTACAAAACATATTCAAGTGTGTTCTTGGGCAAGGCAAGAGAAAAATTTATGTCTCTAAAAATTGAAGGCAAGAAAACTTAAGAGGTTACAGCAAAAAATAGAGGGATATTGTATAAAAGGGGGCCACAAAACTTTGGATTGTGAAGCAAGCGTTTCGTGCGAAGGACGTGTGGGTGTCATTAGGGGGGAATGGGTGGGTTTTGACTGATCATAACAAATAGCCAATCAGACGCACAGGAAGCTAGAATGAGAATTTTATGTTTAATTGTTACAATTTAGTAACACGGCAAATGCGTTTGACTTCACTATTATCTAATAACATAAATGGCACATCAATAGCGCTAACCAAGATATATATGGAAACTGACCAAGGGTTGCAGAGTTGCATTATTCATTATGTATACTAAAATCATTATCACTATTCCGAATAACAGTTATTCTCGATAACTATTATCAAGAAAAATAATTATAACTATTTAAGATAAGCAAGCAAACATGAGGATGGTCAGATGAAAAGTCAACTATAGGTGGGAAATACATTGTGGTGGATCGTAGTTTTGTGAACAAAACTCTTTCTTATGGGCTATGGTTAGATTTGAAATTAGGGCCTAATGTCTC
This sequence comes from Catostylus mosaicus, assembly GCA_964019065.1. Classification (NCBI taxonomy): domain Eukaryota; kingdom Metazoa; phylum Cnidaria; class Scyphozoa; order Rhizostomeae; family Catostylidae; genus Catostylus; species Catostylus mosaicus. The sequence continues at coordinate 832,447 of OZ025188.1, read as the reverse complement.
TTGCAAATGGCCACAAAGACACCCGTTTGCGGATTTTGAACATTTTAGTCAAGGTTAGCTTGTGCAAGAATTGCGAAATAGGGAAAGGGGGCAACTTGCCAGGCCTTTTTTCAGAAAATACTAACAGTTGCCCTTCCATTGGCCATTTAAAACAATAGACCTATCGTCCCTTTTGAATAAAAAACAATCAATTGTGCTCCAAGAGGTCCTGATACATGCATTACCTCATTGGATGTAACGATTGCCCCGTTTTTTCCTTGTTAAGAATCAATTTCGCTAACTTACCTGCATTTCATTACTGGCATTAGCAGCCTCATTTACGACAATTATATCATCTGGTTTGTTTTGCTGCATCGAGGCTTTAGATTCATGAAGAACCTTGGCACTCCAGTTCACAACATGAGAAGCTAAAATAAAGACAAGTATAACGATCATAATAGATGCAATGGGAAAGTTTGACTGAAAGAAAAATGCAAGGACTTGAACATGGACGCATATTTTGCGTGGAGAAAATCTAGTGAAGATTTAAAGAAATTTAAGGTGAAAGATTAAAAGAAATAAGAAATTTATCATGATTTTAAACTGTAGACTAAAGTGGTTACAATGGTCTTTTGAAATAGCAGTATTTGAGATCATGCAAGGGAGGCGAAAATAAGATTTCGTCAGGACCAAACAAGAAACACAAACGTCGCATATTCGAACATTGAAAAACATTTCAAAATTATTACACCTATTATTAGTCCAACATTCTATGAATAAAAGACGCAGTATTATATGCATACAGCGCTGTTGTTTCTATTGCTTTCAGCAACCTTAACCCTTTCTTCACTTGATGTAACATATGGTCCAATTAACTTCAGCGAGAATTGATTCTTATCTTCGCAGAACCATTATAAGTTTTAGTAACCCCAGGAAACTAGGAAACTAGGGAACTAAGGAACTAGCATAGTCGTAGGAACCGGTGCCCCTCCACTTTTGAAAAATTCGGGTAGAGTGCCCCTTTGAAGCTTACAGTATTTTGCCAACCGTATAACTAAAATATACCTTCCCATACTCAGTAGCTACATGAAATGAGCAATAGCAGTTACATTGACGAGTCTCTCAGTCATTCACCGCCACCCTAGGCTCTCCGTGCCCCCTGTGCCCCCCTCTTTTAAAATGCTTCCTACGTCCATGGGAACTAGGGAACAGGAAACTAGCATTCATTGTTACTGTATAGTTGTCTTGCAATGAAATTGTAGTGAAATGACTTGCAGCAAATGAAAAACAAGGAAAACGGGTTGTCAAATAAACCTTTGAAAATAAGGAAATTTCTATAAGAATGATCAATAGACTATAATAAAGAAAACTTTGGTAAACAGTCGATATGATATGGATTTACCTGGAAACCATCCAGTCACCCCTTTACATTCACCTTGTATCCATTCGTCTCTCTGAAATAATAAAAACACTGAAATTATCAAATTTCTGCATCGAAAGGCGTTGTTGTTTAAAGCTGAAAGCAATAGAAACAACAGCGCTACAAGATCTGGTATTTTGGCTTAATATTTCAAGGATTTCTTGCATCAGATTTGCAACGAAGCCTCTATTATAGACATAAAACCTCGCACTCAACAACACGCTTCACCTTTTGGGATGGAGGCGACCCGATCAGGGACAGCAGGCCTATGAGAATCAATAAATGTGTTCCTATTCCAGTTATTGCTTCGATCAAAAACTTCATAGCCTTCGCAGTGAAAAGAATTGGAGCCAGATAATTAAACTGATTAAAGATAAACTAAAGCCGAAAGCAATTGATTGTGTGAAAACCGATAACAACCGTTTTCCTGCAAAGTTAAGAAATCTGAAGATAGATCAAGTAATCTCTTATCAACAGATTTGATCTTAATTTAAAGGATTAAAATATATGTCCATGTTTGATAATTGATAAAATCCAAGGAAATACCGTTGCTATGACAGTGATTGTGTCTCCAATCATGAAATCGAGGTCAGTAGGCTGTGAGCCTCTGAATGATGCAATTGCTCTAACTTGTTTTTGAATTTGATCTAAAACATGAGCTGATGTTGTTCTTGTTTTTTGTCGTGCTTTTCTTTTCTTTTTCATTTTATTTTTCAGTTGTTTTTCTCTCTAAAAAGAATATTGAATGAAGTGATACCAAACAGAAAAACATAACGAAACATACGTAAAAAGGAAATCAACCAATTAACCACTAACTCAGCTAATTACTAAATCAACCAATTAATCAATCAATCAATCAGTCAATCAATCAACCAATCAAACTATCAATCAATTAATCGATCTATTAACGAGTCAATTAAGCAGTCAGTTAATATAGCATTGATAAGTCAACTTTAGCACTGACTTCGAATCAATACCTTGGCTTTTGGAGAGAGTCCAGAGTAGTCTTCATCATCATCATCTGCATCTCCATTCTATTAACAAAATAACAACGTGAACCCCAAACAAAAATACAAATGAAACACTCCTTTTTTGAAAAGCAGCTTTAACACCAATCTCGTTACGATAAGATGTTTTCGATAGCGTGAAAATCATTTGAACGATCTATTTCAAAATATTCATCTTAAACACTATTATTTGCAAGGCAAGAAATTTTATGAATATTTACCTCGATTTCCTTCTTCTCGTCTTTTACCTCAGGAGTTTGAGATCGATGAATGTATTGGTTATCGTCACGTTTCTTCGAAGGTGGAGACTAAAGGGAAGATTTTAAAATAAATAAAGAGAAACAAATTTAAACGGACAGTGATATTACTGTCTGAAAAGTCAGTTCTATAGCATGTCAGCAAATTGGCATTTCAAATTTTGATAAAGTACCGAGTAAAACAAGACATTTACAGCAAGCTTTTAACCTATAACGAAGAATTAACACGGAGATCGCGAATCAGTTTTGCTAGTCTCATGTGCTCATATCCAAGCCACTCTTGCGTAGATTCCATCAAGAAGCTCCCAGCCACAATCCCCATGGTTCTTTTATTCCGAGGACTGTCAATCACTCTGACACGTGACCTCGCATGTGACATCACATCCTTTTAATTACGTTCGCATTGCACAGCAAAGCACGAAATGCGGATCTATGGAACCAGCAAGAATTAGTCCTAGATACTTTAAATAGTTTTTGTGGCCGTTACCAATGCATAAAGTCAGGCCTAATTGGGTTTCAAAGTTAAGAAATGTTGAATCTTCACTTTGTCGAAAGGTTCAAATTAGATCCAAGTTTGCTAAAAATTCTGGAAAAAAATTGAAATCTAAACACAACATTTTACAGTACGAACTTTTTAACGATTCCATTAGTCAGTTTACGGAGCTACAAAATTCTTTAAGATTAAAAAATCATACCAAGATAATGGTTGTTGATCCTTTCCTGCTTCCTTTTAGAGTCATTGTTGCTGTTGAGGTCGGTGAATTAATCGGCTGTCGATTATTCCGATCTTGGGATTCTTCAGCCTGTTTTAATACGAATAAGATGTGAAACAAAATCTCAATCTTCGCCTGGAATAGTTTATCATGTAACAACTATACCCATTTTTTACAAAGCCTTCATTTACTTTTATTCGTTCCAATTTGCCTAGACTTTTTACAAATGCATATGACGAATTTTGTTAACACTTCTATCAGGGATTAAAACTTAACTTGGCTAACTGAAAAATACAAATAAGCAATACGGTAGACAGTGATAAATCGTTCATACAAACTATCAATTATCAACCAGTTCTAATATATCCTATCGCCAACTTATTGGATCGTTCAACTCATAGATGACTGATAGAGCAAAGGCCTGTATTGTATTGCATGCCAAAATTTTAATGATATTTCCCCACCTGTTTGCTTCTTCTGACGTCATTCTCCGTCCATAAAAAGCTATCCGCATAGCATCTTCATTCAGTTGTAGCAACTTACAAAATATTTGCTCAGAAAACCAACCATGCAAAGTTAAAACCTTGTGCGTATAATTATTTGGCATTTTGACAATAAAGTTTTGGGCTTCTTTACGATAAAATCTCGGAAGAAAGGCCACCAATGCGGGAAATAGACACAGAAGACGAGCAAATAACAATTAATGCAGTAATTTAAAAGGTTAAGGTTGGTGACTACAAAAATACGAAGAATACAAAAGTATTACTTACTCTAGCACTGCCAATCACATTTTTTGCCATCGCTGATAACAATTTCTTCGCACTTTCATGGAATGTTGGCCGCTGTTTAATTTAAGGGTATCGGTATTGAGTTTTATGTGAATGCAAAAATGAAAATCTGAAACTACACAGGAGGGTTCCATGATGCTCTAATGTGGCATATAATGGATGTTTTATTTGTCAGCTTGAATAGCCGTCTTTGATTGGTTGCTTTCAAGTTGTTATGGACCACAAGAGCCAATAAAAAGCCGATAGCATGATCCATATAAGGACATATTATTTCCATACAAACAAACAATCATATTCATTAACTACTTATTAACGGTAAGAAATTAAGATATCGAAATTTAATAGTAATAATGAAAATAAAGATATTTACAGAGGAAAGGAATCAGTAACTCCAGAGTGCTTTCATGAAGGTCTTCTATTTATCTAACTGTATCGATTCACTTAACACATAATAATTACACAAATCCAAAAAGTAAAAAAGAATAGTTTTATCATGAAAAGTATAAAATCATTTCACATTATCCAAAACCTTTGTTTAAGAGTATTTCCTTGCTTTAAATGTCTGTTGCCCAAACTACTCTACCAATGAACATCCTGTAAACGTTCGCACAACAGCAATACGCACTGTTTCTAGCAAAATCATTATTTACTTAATACATACGAATCAGATCTAATTAAAAATCGTTTAAATGCACATGAAAATAACTCACAGGCTTTTGATGCAAAGAGTCAAATGTGGTTTGATGCATCAGATTTCCAGAACTATCCGATCTATTGCTCGTTAACTTGTTAGCAGCCTCGATTGCAATCGCCACAAAGAGGCTAACAGAAAAATAATAAACGGGCATATTAATGAATGGTAATGTCGAGCATTGATATAAAGATGCCAAGCTAAAATTTATGTTTCGGATTTCTCTTTACTCAAGTATCAAACGTTTTGGCAACAGATGTAGGACTTACTTCATAACAACCATTGTTATCAGAATGTAGCTGATTGGGAAAAAGAAATATGCCACTGTGCTGTTCGTCTTGGAGTAGGTCTAAGAAAAGAAACCATAGCACATTAATTATGAGCAAACGAGCAAATTGATCAAAAGATGTTTAACTCTAGGAATGATATCTGTTACAACATCGATATAAGGTCAACTTATCACAGCAAGAAATGCTTTCCTTTGGTCGTAAACGCATAAACATGGTTAATAACATGGTAGGTGTATAATGATGACTGAAGTACCACTGACTCTACATCTAAGCCCAAAGTGACCCAAAAATCAAACAAGCCATAACCCTAACATTTATGTTAAATCAATCCAAAGCACAATCAGAGAATCATCTCCAACACTAACCCTAATCATAGTCCTAATCTAGTCCTAATTTTAGCCCTGGTCCTTTAACACAGTGACATGTGACATCTCCTACCCATGTTTTATGCACAAATTTTCGTGGACAAAGGCGCGTGCTCCTTCGCAGCGACATATGACGCGGCCTTCCCCAGATTCTGTTAGCGAAAATCCGGACTATCGGTAACCTAGGAATGTGATTTATGAAGGGTCCTACTTTTCCAAGGCTAATTCAAACTTTTTTTCTATTAACTCGGGCGGTGAGCCCGTGCTCGCGGGCCACTTGAGTAGATCTTAACCATAACTTAACAATCCACGTATAAACACAACATTCCTGTAAAACACGCAATAAAACATTCAATTGTAATAATGTAAAATAATATCTTACAAGATTCATAATTTCGTGCCAATTGCTGGTTGTTAATGTTTGAAACATAATCATAAAAGAGCACCTAAAAACACAAAAGTATAAACACATCTATATTTATTTATCTCTATATTCAAATCACCTATATATACAGTCAACAGCTACCATAACAATGAAATTTTGGAAAAATCATTAATACCCATCAGTAAATTGATAAAGACGCGAGTTGAAACCTTTAGATAGTTGGTGTCTTTTTTTAGAGTATCTATATCACAGATATATCTATATGAATATAATTTTTTGGACATATAGTAAGGGGAGATAGCTTGAAGAAACTCGTTTTAGATGCAGGAAATAAATTTAAAATACAAACCAGAAATTTTTAAATCCAAGGCCACAATTGTCTGGGTAAATTTGATTATCATTCGGGACACCATATTTGTGGAAAATCTCCATAGCGATTGTTGTTAATAGATACCTTAAAACAAAGCATAATTAGTTTCTATTTATGGTTGCAACATGAACTTTGGTATAAAGAAGAAATAAATGTAATACTTTCAATGATATGTTTTGTGGAAAACAAAATAGACCGATTTTCCTTGCACAAATCATAAATCAAATCATTGTAATAGGTTTCATTCAAGACAATTCATGACTTAATTTGGATTACTCTTGGAGATTCCCTATGACAAAATTGATCTTTTCTAATTTTATGATGACTACAGTTCATATTTTATGAGCTTTAAGAACAGTAAAATGCAATTTCATGCGAATAAAGATTTAAAACAAATTAGTGAAAACAAAGTATTAAATCTAGATCAAGATAACTATCATTCTTTAAAAATTATATTTCTATGTCATTTGTGAGGACGAATTGTCAATGTTATCAATTTCGATGGGCTTCGCAAAAGAATATATTTGTTTTTGTCAGTGAATTAAAATTGAATTATTGAAGACTAAGCATAAATTCAAAGATAAATGGTTGATTTACTGCGCCTTTACACTGCCATCCAGTCAAGTTGTTTGTTTGTTTGTTTACTTGTTTGTTTGTTTCATATATTTCTTAAACCAGGCTGGGGTTCCAGGAACTATCAAGTTGATGAGGGCCTGGAGTTCAACAACCAGGGTGCCTTAGGATTTCTCCTGTGTATCCATAAACAGACCGCAAAAAGATGGATATGTTGCCTGGGCAGCTTAAAGGCAAGATTTCCATTGTAGTCTCATATATTCGCACACCTGCGCAGTAACCACTCGTCCAAGCCACCTTGCGATTGTAAGGTGAAGAATAATAAGGAAATTTTACTAAAATGATGGAATTAAACTTACAGAATGACAAACAATAAAACAACCAAGTCGAACATGACAGGAACTATATTCAAAAACCATCGAAATGCTTTTCTTGGACCGGAAGAGTTCAACATCCATCGAATAATCACGGCCACGCTTGAAATGATGATGCAAACCTCCTTTAAATAGTATTTGGATGTGTCGATGTAATAGAGACAGTTGAATGCAAGGGCAATGCAAACCTAAAGTGGATAGGAAGGATCATTAACAAAGAAATTTAGCAGCATGACAAAAAATAAACTATTGTGAATTATTGATGATATCTGTAAAATAATAAGTTGGCTATTAATATAGTTCATAGCGAATAAACTCATCATTGAACAGTCCCGCTCGACTTTCAGCTTTCTTTTGGACTACATGGTTCTGAGCTTCTTGGGCATCACCATTGCTGCCCCACGAGATATAACCCTGTAAAAACGTTGCGTGGATTTGCCACGTTATATCTTTTATGTATATACGAATGCAATAATATAAATAATAATAGCTAACGTATTAATAGAGTTAGAGTTCAATTTTTTACAACAGGGCTCACTTTCAAAAGAATGAATATTAGTTGAAATATTTGAATCATAATAGCAAAGACTCGTTACCAAGAATACCATAAATATATGCTAAAAGTCGCAGATGTAAAAGCACAATTAAAGTGCTGCTTTGGAGAGTTATAATAATCATAATAATGATTTTATCGAGCATATTCACTACATGTATTAAGATCGTAAGTTCAAAAGGTAAAAACGATGACATAACGGTAACAAATGAGAACTGTTCCATTCCAGTCTGTTGTTTTTCTTATAAATAAGTGCTTCGTAACGTTGCAACAGAACGTTGGGAAGTTAGACCGGGATTTTATATGTCCAGGTAAGGCGTTGAAGCACTTTACCGCGGAACCTACCAAAACTGTATGTTATAAGCGATGGATTTATATCAGTTTCATTGCTACTCTACAATATTCTATTAGAGGCTTGTAGATCGAGTTTATTAATTAAAGGCCAACTAGTGCTGTGTATTGTCTTGAAGGTCAAATTTAATAGGTTAAATTCTCTTATATTGGTAGCCATCCAAGTTTCAAAATCTCTTATCGTGGGCGTAGCGTTTAAATGCGAAGCTTGCCACAGCCTTCTGTGGCTTCTGCAGTTTATTCAGCTGTTGCTGACTCAAAGGAAGGGCATACTATGCAGTTTTTTTATGATGCTGGCAAAACGTTCCATTTAAATTATGAGTCACAAATGCACATACCATTATAATGTCAAGCGTTTCCAGCAGATTGCAAATCTGCTTTCCAAATCCAATTATGCGCACTATTATTTCTAGCTGGAAATGAAAGATGTTATCCTGTTAATTCATTGTGGTTTTATCACTGAGAATGAGTAGAGTACGGCAGAATAAATTATCACTTATTTAATTGACAATATAACTTCCAGTCTTCTACTCAATTAATATTCTTTTACCTTTATTTGATAATATTATATATATATTGATATTACAAATTAAGGTATTAATAAAACCAGGTAGAAAATTTGTCTGGAAATGTCCATAAACAATGTTTAACCAAATCTCCAAAGAAGACCGGTAAGCCAGGGCGAGAAATGATTATGAACAGATTGATATGGGGTTCTTCTTGCGTTCCTAGCACATTGCATCGCTTAAAATTGTTATCAAAATGTAAAACATACCGCAAACAATGCTGTTATTGCAGTCCTTGTTCCTGCAAATAGAATAATCATCAGTCGAGCCTTAGAAATACGGTGAAGTACGGTAGCATATCAGACAGACGTTAAGAACTCGTGCAGTCTTTAAGCAAAGAAGGTCGTAAAATTAACTAATCATCCCATGGTAGGCTGCGTTGAGAAAGGCTGCAATCCAGCCACCAGCATAATTTTTTCTTTAGAAATTTAAAACGCAAAATGCATCACATTTTATTCATTAAAATTAGATATGGTTCGAATTATGAACGTCTTTTTTGAAGTCAGTTATGTCCAAGTTTGATAAAAACATTCTCCAAAAAATTGAATTAAATCCTCACCATGAACTCCATTTTCCCATTCTTTTGATTGTCCTTTCCATTTCAAGCAAAAAAGCAACCTTAAGAATAACATATGAGTTATGATATTTCAAATCTTTGCAGCAATGCGAATTAAACGCACCTTAATTTTACTTTTAATAACTACAACCATCGTGTGCACCATCTGCTACACATTGAGCTCCTTACCTACTCATTCGACAAATGATCTGATCTACACAAACAATAATTCATTGTCATTATCTTGTTTACTGTTCTGTACGCCAGCAAACAAATGTTACCTTCTAGTTAGATTTGTATTTGTAAGAATAAATATCATGATAAAATGAGATTTGAAAATAAGTTATTTCACTGGTTCTTTGTTGTTTTAAAGGTCGTAAGTGAAGAGGCAGACCCGTGATTATCTCAAAGAGCCACCGCTAGTAACAGGAAAAAGTTTCGCTGAAAGTAATAGCAATTGTAGCAATGCAATCAGACTAAGATATATTTTTTTTCTTACATTTATTAAAGAACGTTGATAGAATTTGATAACTTAGGCCTGGGTAGAACGGAATCTCCATCGTGGCTAATCATGCACCTAGTTGCTTGCTTAGTTTGAAAACTTGTTAAAGCAAATAAATCACCAATGTAATATAAAACTTTAAGCTTGATGTCTGCAAAGGTGAATACTATGTTTCAATTATAGTGAATTGACTTCAGCTTACCCGTGTAGTAGAATGAGGCAAAGAATAATCTTTGAGACGACATTCGACTAGAAACAAATGTCAAGAATTGAAAATAGTAGTTTTATCTCTGATGATTGTGAAGATATGTCTCTTATGATGATTAGCAACGCTGATTACTGGCAAATGCTCCTTGCTTTTTCTCAGTCGTATAATTAAAGATAAGCTGACTTTGAAACGAAAGTCTGAGTTAGTATACGAATTAGTATCTGCATATATATAGATATATAAACATGGAAGAACTGCAACGGTCACAATAGATCAAGCATCCGCCATAAATGCTCATATTGTTTCAAAAACATTAAAGAATGTCTTAAAATGTTAAAATCTAAAAAAGTATCCAATACCTCTGCAAATAACTGAGCTCTTCTTTTTAATCTGTTGGTAAGGCTGTTTTTGTTTCGCTGCAAAGCAAATGCATATGTCATGTATGATGAAGATTCTTTATCGCTAGTGTGGGCATAGGCGCCGACTACGTGGGGGCTTGGGGGCTCGAGCCACCCCTGGAAAATGCTACGGGGGGCTGAGCCCCCTCTGAGAAATGTTCAAAAATTTGCTCTTTATCGCTTTTTAGCTTAATTTCCCGAATAGGCATAGTATCCTCATCTATTTTTAATGAATAGGATACAATACATCGTTAATCAAAGAACCAAACTGCGCCTTTATAACTGATAATTTAGAGAAATTGGTATGTAATTGTTTTTCATTTCTAGTTTCAGCCCCCCCCCCCCTGCTAAAATCAAAAGTCGGCGCCTATGAGTGTGGGTATGAGTTAAAATGCATTGCACTTGCTTTCTACTGAAGCTAAACGTCTACATTTCCCACACGCCACACAAATCATTGCTGGAGATCAAATGCGAGTCAAAAATTAAGGTTTGTTTTGGTTTGGCTTGCTCTGTTTGATTTGAAATGTAAATTCCTGTTATGGCGAGGAAATCGATGAACCAGTGTCGGCCCTGAACGTGATACTCACTGAAGTTGTATCTTCCTGTCTTCTATGTTTAAACGTATCATATAAAAACATAAGGTCGATTAAAGGAATGCTTCACCACAAGTGCAAACATTTGGTTTTCAATTTTGAATAAATTACACATCATAAACCAGTGGAAAGGGATTTGATACAAAACGCCTGTGTTGCATCTTCCATCGCAAATTGCATATTTCAAAATGAAAATCAAAAGAATGGTTGATTTTGTAATTTAAAGTCGGATCAATAGTTACCATTTCATCAAAATTTGTGTCATCCTCTTCAAATTCAGCATTTAGTGCCTTAAATGTTAATATTATATACAATTATGCTAAATATTATAAATATTGTAAATGTTAAATACAATTATTAATTAGTAGCTATGATTATAAGGTGTATTATATAATTGTGCCAAGTATCAAAGTGTTGAAGTGTTGAACAAACAAATAAGGGAAGGTTAATTGGAAGATCTGTGACCGAATTTTCTTGAAATCCCACCTGGTCAAATGACAATTACATTACGATTGGAACAAAAATTAGCAAGAGCAAAAATTAAGAGAAATATTTGCAAAAACATTGAAATTAGACATGAAACCTAGAGAAGAGACACTAATTTTCGAATAGAAAAAAGCCACATAAAGCAAATAAACATGTCCTTAAACTTTTTAACCACATATAATGGCTTGCTAACTTTTTGGAGAGCAGTAAGCCGAATTGTTTTGCGTTTCAAAAAGAGGTTTAAAATGACATTGTGATTTGTATACTAAAGCAAATAAAAGAATCTCCACTCAATAAAAGAACATGACATAACGATGTAAAATCTCTGCCAGTTAAAATGAGAAAGCTTTATATAGTAATATAGAGGAAATATAATAAAATACTTCTCGTAGAGTTGTTGTCCATTCAAATGAATCAATTTCACCATCTCCTTGACTGTCCAGTAAATGAATAAGCATCACATTCTGCTCATCCGTGTTCTAAAAAATACAAAGAGTATAAATCTTTAAATGTTTCATTTCATCATATTCTTCGCAATTGAAGGCCGAAATTTCTTTCATAACTTCTTTCTAAATTCTTTTACAATTTGTCTTAAATATATAAACAATCAGTGGATGATTTGAATCAAATCAAATCAACTTAAATCAAAATCTTAATCATCGGGTCAAAGAATATTAAGCTAACAAGCTAATTGGGGATCCAACGAAGAAGTATAGAAAAATAAAAAAAATACGTTTACGTAGTACAGCTATGTAAAAGCGTTAAAACATATTAAATCTAGAAAATCTAAGTTGAAGTCGACAGTTGAATATGGCTTCCTTATCAATTCTCCAATAGATATGTTTTAAATTGGTTCAGTGTTAGCAATTTCTTGATTTTTCTCTCTAGTTTGTATCACACATATCGGCTTAAGTGCCCTGATAAGTGATTTAAAACTTGTTGCAATGGGTTTTTACCTTCGGCTTTAATAATTTGAATAAGTCTATAAACTGTTTATCTTCGATACTCAATGCACCTGTAATAAGATAAAAATAGAAATAAGAAATTAATAACTAGAATATTAAAGGGTGGTTAATCAATGATACAACAATAAGATTAATAAATTAATGAATTAAACGGATAAACTAATCAATGAAATACTGGATTAACCAATTAATATAGGAAAATATGCAACTCATAAATTACTAAAGAAATCAACTTATAAATCAACAAATGATAAATGATTTTAATGCTCAAGCATTGAAAGAATGCTAGGATCATTATCAACACCGTAAAATGATGAGTCACGTGCCTAATCCCAAGGGATCGAGTAAATTCCATGCTTTTGCCAATTCTGCTCTTTCGATGGCTCTCTCCTTTTTAATTGTCTTCTTCGCAAATATCCTTAAAAAACATGCATATAACACGATTCATCCAAGTAAAAATTTTTAAGTTGTTAAAGAAGTACGAAGCTTAATCGCACATTGGGTTAAATTGTGTTGATAAAGTAGGACAAATAATTTGCATGACTTCAAACTTGTAGCAAGCATGGAACAGGCATTGTTTGCGGCAAAGTTTGCCCACTTGGGTAAATTGCATATGACATGATGCTTCGAATTTGTGACGCATTTCAAATCGTTTCTATTGAACAAAAAGCTGAAAACAAGAACATATATGATCCTTGAATACTCCATTAATATGGTTTCACATAAAATTTAAAATACGAAATAGAGAAAATGTGTTGTGTTTTTACTCACCAATAACTATCTACAACAATTGCTAGAAGAATTGCAGTTAGAAAAAATGCTCCAAAGAATACAAAAGTACCTGAAAATGGAGAAAAAAAATTTACAAATTATGAAAGACACGCAGTTAATCAAAGAGAAGTCAATGAATTCACGCTTGAGAAGAGACCATAAGTCAGAAGCCAGAAGTCAGAGGCCAGAAGTCAGAGGCCAGAAATAAGAAGCAGATGTAGCTGCTACTTAGATGATTCTCGATTAGCATTAGAACTAATACTATGAAAATATAGATCTTATAGTATACAGAGCATCGCGCCACATATTCTCTTTTTGAAATTTTGAAATAAAAATAAGGTTTTTTTGAAAAATGATCCAACATACCAAAAAAGAAGAAATGCAACGAATGACTTCTTAGCGCAGGTAACATGATTTCCTGAAAAGGAAAGTGGCAAATAAACCTGAACCAATTATACCCCTGTCATCCTTTTTCATTCATAATAGAATTTCTGCATACTACAGAGAAAGGTAATATTTGCTGGATGAGCATGCAAATAAATACATAAATACCTTATAAAACTTTAAAAATCTAATAAATAAATAAGATAAAAACTGTATGAGGTCTGTCACCCAGTAGATATTGAGCACAAAACTCTGCTTAAAAGTTAACAAAACCAGTTAAATTATTCTAAAATTGTTGTTCAGCATGCTTTTCCCTCTCTACCATTTTAAAAGAGTCTTATATTGAATTTAAAAGCATATTCCAGTTGTATTTATACAAAGAAGCCACTTACAGGGTAATTTTCGGTCGTCAAAAGAACGAATAAACGAAGAATAGCTATTCCCACGTTATCAAATGTTCTGCAAAGAAAAAGCAAAAATTTGATATAATAAACAGTAAAATATTATTTTAGTGGAGTTTACGGGTCTCATTTTCTTTTCATTAGTTGCCATTGGAAATCTTTTTAACTGTGAAATAGCTTGAAATTAATTAGTTCAATATTCATAGAGATTTTAATGATTAAAAATTTTACGACTTTTTAAGACTATGCTTTGGAATGGATATAAGATGCTATGTATTCACCCTTTGTACATTATTTCTTCACTACCAGCATTTACACAGCAATGTTCACTGGAAGGAGAGAACAACAATTAAAATGGTGAGTTTTTATTTGATTGTTTACATTTTTACATTTTTGACAACATAGATCAAATCCAAATGATTTCTTGTATAATGCTAATGTAAATAACCTTACAGTTAGACACTGCAATTATTCTGATTTCTCACAAAAATAGAAATCATGATGTATATCAAAAATTGACGTCTTTATAACATTAAATAGGTGCCTTAATATTATGGTACCTTTCAAAAACATCATAATGGCAATTTTACATCAAAACGACAATTACATGAGGTGCTGGTTTCTGATTCCTTCCATTTCATTTCATTCTATTACCATTCTTTTAAGGAGAGTGGACCTTTAGTCTACTTATTAAACATCAATGGAGCCTTGGTATACATCACTAAACAACTAAAACGAAACAGCCAATTCTAGTTATGCAACCTAACACAAAAATTGGTTAATATGTTATGGTATAAAGTGGGACTAAACTGGGAGATTTGACTGTACTAGGACGGACTTCTCGGGTCTTATGTGAATCCCACGTAACCAGAGAGTGTATTAACGCCGATATCCAAGAATAAAATACCTCTGTGAAGAATTGCTGGCTTTCTTGAAGCTTGTGTTGTAAACATTCATATACAAATGTACTCCGATGCATGCAAAAGTTATAATAAATATCAATATGATAAATAACACCTGGAAAATAAAAAAGAATGTTCACTAACTTTGGCTTTATTCAAGAAACAGCCATTTTCGTATACGTAATCAAATTTTGCCTTAATGTTCCGGCCAGACTATTATGTGGCCTTGGACATTAGAAATGCTCTTTGTACCAACCATTATCGTTCAAAGTGTTATGTAAAAGTGTTTTATTTTGTGCTATTGTTGTCGCAATGTTTGAAACTAAAGGCTTACAGTTTTTATCGAATGCAGCTCACCAAATTAACAAATTACCAAAGTACCTAGAGCTGTAAATGCATAATTTCAAATAGAACAAGAACCCAAGCCAATACCTACTAAACTTTTTAGCTGAAGATTGAAGCAGACCCGATTAAATCGCTCTTCAACCTTACAAACATTGACGCCCAGTTTCAACGCTTACGTCCTTTCTAGCCTTATCTTAATTATGACTAACGTAAAGTTGATGGTTTATCATCACGATAGCCTCCAACAAAAGGTTTAAATATCAATCAAACATCTGGATTGTCCTAAAATGTTTATTGAGTTGTTATTATCAACAAAAAAAGTAATGGAACTGTCATTTTCCTATAATGAACCTCTAGTTATGACATTGAATAATTAAAAAACTCAACTATAGACAAGAAATTCATTTAACCTCATGTGAGGAGAAAGAAAATGCCTGCAGTTGCATCCCAAAGAAATACATGCTAATAAATAACTCATCAAAAAATCTTGACAATACACATACTTTTAGTAGGCTAGTTCCAATTATTGCCAAAACCTAAAAAAATGGCACATGGTAAATACTCTAATTATCATAAAAAAGTTCTAAATACGGCAATACTGGATTGTGGAATGCTCTGATAAGAAATCTTTAAAGTCCTTTGAGAAATTCCCAAAATGGTGAAAAAAATCGATAGATATGTAAGTAAGAAGAAAACTGTTGACAAATTACGCTGCATCAAAATAAAGGCTGCATGATATCAACCGAGAATAATTATTAACTTGTTTGATTTGCTTTAAGATATGTTTAAAATATTTTTTTACCTCAAAAATATGCCTTATACTTCGAACTCTGCAAAGTAGCATAACTAGTCGCAGGCATCTGAATGGTTGGGGTAAATACTGAAAAAAAGGAATGAAAAATACTTAAAATAGAAATGAAAATACTGAAAAAAAGAAATGAAAATACTCAAAATGGCAATGAAAAAAATTTTGAAAATAGAAGTCCAAAAATACTGAAAATGGTGAATTAAAAATTCTGAGATATATTAGCGCAACGAAACATTTAGAGTGCCAAGGAAGATAAGTTGAAAATAAAACGACGAAGACGAATGATAATGATTGCAAACTATGTATTCAAATAATGTAAACTTACGGTACCAAGAAGAACGGATGTACAAAGGATGATGAAATCCAACCAAAACAAACATACTAAGATAAATTGAACCCTGCAGAAAAAGCGATTATTATTCAAAACTGTGCTCAAAGTGGTGACGATGCAGTTGTGTCATTCTGACCACAAAAAATTCAAAGAATTAACTCAAACATACTGCTAAGAATTATAACAAGACAATCTAAAGACAATTATTACAATAATTTAAAGACAAACTATAAACAATAAGTAAAGTATATATTTACCCATTCCAGTAACCCTCTTCGGTTTCTTTTGACCAAAAGACACTCCAGCTTAAGAACTGAACACGCAACACCAAATCAAAGATGTAGATTGACAAACAAACAGCAATGGCTACATAAACCATGAAATGAGCGCTGTAAAACCAATTCAAAATAGATAAGGGCTGTGGTAAATGATAGGTAAACGCGTGATACCCGGTGTTACTACAACATAAAAGTAGTTACTATGTAGCATATTTCCTGGCAGATGGATTGGTCAGTTAAAGGTTACCTTGAAGATTATTGCTTTCAACTGCGCTTTAGTAATGGGGCCATTCCCTCCCCATCAATTGTCGTCATATTAAGAGGGGCCAATCAAAAAGTGTGCAAGTGCATAGGGAAGTCATCTTTCACGTCACTGCAGAAAGTGCTTTTTCTGTGAAATAGGCTACTTTATACAACGATTATCGCGAAAAAGACTTTTGCCACATCTCCTTCTCAGCAGTAGGGTTTGAAATTTACGTTGCAAGTAGCAAATGATTTACCAATGAATTCTTAAAATGTTTGCAAAAAGGAATGTACATACCTATTGATGTCAGCAGAAGATGGTGGCTCAATGAATGTGATTAATGAATGGATAAGAATTATTACCAGGAAAATTCTCCGATACCAAACATGATCCAATATATCAAAACATCTGCAAGAATAAAGCCAAACAGATCACCATAATGTTAGGAAAGTTATTTGCAAATACCAGATCGTTAGTAATTCAACTGAATTCCTAGATAAATTTTTAAGATAAGATCATATTCCTCGTCTTACTTTTCTAATTGCACCGGCTAATAACCAACCATGTCCTGGGTAAGACAATAAGCTGCACCCTGGGGTTCCCTTGAGCAAGGATAGCACCCTATTAGCTCCCCGTGTCAGGGTTACGGTGAAGCTGTCGGCAGCAGGGCAGTGGATGTCTGGTGAAAACACATTCGGTTCTACTGATGACTGGTTTCACAGACAATATGTCTGGCGTATTGCAGTGCAACTGTTCCAAAGCGGCGGAGATAACCCCTCCTATTTAGCTGGAGACTGCGAGTTGAGAAGGAGCTTGGGGGTTTCCACTCAACTTTTCGTTTCTCCTGACAAACCTCGACACCAATGATTATGGTGGAGAGGTTCACGGACATTCATTTATGAGCCTACCGTTATCGATGAATAAATAACCAAATATTTCCAAATGTGTTCCTTTTGAAGTAAAATATGATTATAAATGAAACTAATATCAATTCCTTGCAGGACCTCTTTTAAGGGATTATAATGGGAGGGGGCATCTATTGTTTCTTAGTCACAAAAGGACAATAGGTCTTTTCTTAGATGATAAAATATTTAGACTAAAAAAAAGGGTTGGGCAGCTGCACACCCAGTTAATTTGATAAAAAAGACTCTGGTTCTTTATAAGGCGCATCTGTTTTATAACTTTAATGCTAAGCTTACCTCTGTGCAAATTTCGATTTGTAATATGATCTTGCTTTCCCATACTTCCCTCTAAAAAGGGGTAAGTAAATTGTTAGGAAGCATTTAGCACGCTATTTATGAACAAAAATTATCAAAAAAGTGCCATGAAAGAAGATACTTCCTCAAGGCAACAAGAGATGTAGCACTGATAGACAAAAGGGACTTCATGTTATGTATCAGGGCAGTTGCGTAACGCACGGTGTGCACCTTTAAGTGCAAAAATTTAAGCAGTTGAGGTTAATTTCTGGCTTAGCCTGTAAACTTGATTTGCAACAAAATAGGGGCCCCAAACTCCTAATTTGACTAAGGGCTTCACACTGCTCCATTACACCACTGTATCAGGGGGTGCTGGAAAAACACAATTACCTTACGAAAATCACTTGCAATCCTTCCAATCTTAGAAACAAATGAAGCAATACAAAATGAGACTGGGTTTTTTTACGTTCTTAAAAATAAAAATTTCGAAGAGTTTTGTAATTTGTCTTTTAAAGGCCACACAACAATGAAGCGTTTCCACCAAAAAGATTTGACGTACAAATTGTTTTTTCAAGAGTCTCTTGCAAGATATTTTTCCAGCTTTGACTACATTCAAGGTAGATATCGGGAGATCCTCATAACAACCTTGTTTGTGCCTTTTCAATGAACAATAGGCTTTTGGTGGTCACTCTTGCAAAGGGGACCCAAGCCCTAACATGAAATTCGAGAAAACGAAACCTTCACAATATTGTCAGAATAATCAATAAGCGACTTGACTGTTAAATGGAGCAGACAAAGTACTTGATATTTAAATTGGGAAAACAATTTTATTTAACAAAATGAAATAGGAAACTAAGGAGATTGGAAAATGTTTCTAGAACGAAATGTTGATGAAATGAAATTATAAGATTTCTTTATCATCGAAATCGAGAAAACATATTAAAATTGGTGCTGCGGTTTAAAAACAAGGGTGACAAAGAGAATCATTGATAGAATCATCATCCCTCAAACATTACGGCATTGAAAATTAAAATCAGTTGCATAATCCCTGCAAGAAAAATCAACAGAATTACTGGTAAATATTAGTTTTTCTTTCGTTTTTCAAACAGTATCATTTCGTATCGATATCATTCTTGATGTTTCGTGTTTGCATTTATAAGCCTCTGGCTATTAAGAAAGTTTTTATCGTCGGAATACTGGCAGAATACCTCCGCTACAATTTTCTTTGAAGGGGATTAACCATCCTGTTGAAATGGCCTAGTCGGCTTTCGTTTATTTACTTAAATAGGACAAACAATCCATAATGTAGCTTGGATTCAACTTTTTACAAGTCACTAAAAGAATAATTTATCACACACATCTAGATGAGGCTCCCCCAGGGGGGTATATGTTCCCTTGTTCCCAATTGCGACATCCCCCCATTAATTTGCTAAGCCGTCGGTAAAAATAAAGATGGTCGGTAAAATGATTATCAGTTCCTACAAAGATATTTGATCGGAAATATAATTTTGGTCGGTAAAATGGAAATTATCATTATCAGTTTCTACAAAGTTTCGTTGGTCGTTAAAATGGTTTCGGCAACACTTCTTTGGTCAGAAACATACTTTGGTCGGTTAAATGGAAATACGTATAATCAGTTTCTGCAAAAACTAATTGGTCGGTAATAATGTAGTAATTAGAAATCATCAGTTCGAATTGAGCAGCACATGGGCAGCGTGTTCCAATGATATTCTAGACTTTCCAAACTTAGACAACATAGCTGATTCGTGACCCAAATTAAAAACATAGAAAGCAAAGATATAATCTAGACGGAACCTTTTTATGCTCGTCCAAGAACAAATTTGAACTACCCACAAAACAGAATGATCCAAATTATAAAATCCATAAGAATAGAATTACTCAAAATGCAAACTGCCAAAAATTATCATATCACAGGCCCAGGAAAATAGCGGAGATTTCGCAAAACTTCTAAAAATAGCTCAAAAACTTGCCAATCCAGAAAAATAGCGTAGCGTGTGCCCCCCCCTCCCCTGAGACGAGAAACTCATACGGCAGTGGAGGCTTCAAGCAAGCTTGCTAAGATCGGTATAATTATCAAAACTGGATTTGAATTCAAACATAGTTTAGAAAACCTACGAATGTGATAGTATTACAAGAGTAGTTGGCGAAGAATTTGCATTTCTTGGTATTTGTTTATGTTGCACATAAAAACAGTCCAGGATAAGAAATAAATTACCTGGAAAATACTATTTGATGTTTTCGGTAAGACTTGCATTTTAGTCGGTAAATTCTAATCTACAGCTCCCCCCCCCCCCCACTCAAAAAGGTCGTGGTATGTCCCTGATCAACACACAACATCAATTCAAGCTTCCCGCCCTCTTATACACAAGCACACATGCCAATTTTAAACTGCTCTTTGTTCCTGAAGTAGGTACAAGTAGATAGAACTTACCTTGCTATCAACAGACTCTTACAAGAGTAAATCAAGTGTTAATCAAGGATTTGGAAACGCAATTGCAACTCCTTTTTTCGCTTACAAGTCATGCAACTCCCGCTCTTATTAACATAAAAGGCAAAACATCCTTCAAAGTTTGGCAAACGTTGTGTAGACGGCCACACTATACGAAGTGTGTGAAATTTTGCAGCTGATACATTTTGAAATGAAATAAAAAGCGATTGATATCGTACCTTCCTTTCAACGCATCGTCAACGTGGGCTGCTGCAAGCCTCAATTCCCAGTCCTCTCCTAATTCTGCTTTGATTTGCATATGCACAGTATCAAACTATAAAAGAAAAGTTGAATGAAATAAATACAGTATACAGCGTATATGCAGTTACTTCAATTTGTGCAGTTAAAGGGAACATATACTGTGAAAACCTTTTGACTTTCGACTGTTGTGGAGCTCAAGTTTTGATCTAGAGAACAGTAGGCGGAGTGGATTTTGTAATTACAGTCGAGCTCATGAGGCAGTCTACTCTCTGAATATCTACAACTCTAGCCCATTCGTTTGAAGGAAATGTTTGTAAAAATGTGCTGTAAAAAGGCCTCAGCACCCTTGATGAAGGGTTGATTAGAAGTTAAACGAGTGTTTGTTAAAAGATTTATGCTCCATCCTTCAGACATTGAGTAATTGAGGCTAGGTGCACACTGTTTGACAATTCCCCCATTTTAACCCCATTTTAATGATTGATAATATCCGAGAAAACACCAAGCATAAACTGTTATTTGCCACCTCTGTTGTCTTAGCATGCCCCTTCACTTTTTTACTTAGAAAATCAAAATCTGCTTCAGTAGGCAGTTTCGTTTCATTCAACAGTGAAGAAACAATTGAGCATTTTTATTTAATGTATCATCATGATTTCCCAATATAAATGGCCTCAATTCTTACTTATTGACTTTGCAATACAATCTACCACCTTCAGTTTGTTTAACCAGCTGCTAGTGGTAACTGCATTCATAAATGATGACTTGATTCATAATTTATTAAAAAATTGTTTGTGGTTTACTAAAGGCAATAAAAGTAATCTAAAATGCTCTTTTCTAAAAAACATATCATTTATTCAATGAACTTCTCAATAATGGAAAAAAAATAACTCAATTAAATGCATCACAAATACTTTTCTTTACCTCTCTTCCTTTAATTTACTCTTTAGGCTGAGAAAAACTTAAAAGCTGAGAGTTTTATTGTCTATTCAACGACTTGTTTATAATGCCACCAGTTCAACTTAAATATTAAATCTTTTAATTAGACATTTTCTCTTGAGAATCTTCATGCAGAAGCTTTACTTTTAAATAGTGAACAAAACTAGGGAGGTTTCAGGTCTTAAATGTGCATTTCTAATAGGGATCATTTCTTTTTTGAAGTCATGTCTTGGGCTAAAACAAAAATATGGCATCATAAAAAAATAATGCTTTCAATTTCTTAGACACGTCCAGAACATCAAGGTCAGTTATTTTGGGACACATAATTGTTATTTATTAGATGCTCAAAATTCAGCTGCTAAAATTAACACCTTAATCAGACTCATGAATAATTTGACAGCTCATGCATAATTTGATGGACCCATGGTTTTTATATTAGTTCTCAGTGGCAGCGCATCATACTTGTAGTGATAAATTTTAAACATCAAATTTTGCATTCCACACTTTCAAGTCTAGTTGGAGGCAATTTGATGATGATAAATTTAATTTCAAAGTCTGGCTAGATGACCCAAAAATCTGTTGTCCATTTATCTAACAACATAATGCTAGAGGATGGCCAATACTTCCAGAGATAAAATTGGAGAGTTCAGGCAAGCAGAACATAAAAGGGGCTGGGAGGGTTGGGTGCTTCACCATCCCAACTATTAAAATGCTGCCTTCATCCATGAAGTAAAGATTGATTCTTTGAAAACTGTGAATATCTAGTGATGGGGGCTCTAGGCGAGATCTAAGGAAGTAAAATAAAACAGGATTTTAACGCAAGAACACAAACTCTGTATAACCTCATCAGTTGCTGGTACTGCAGCAATTGCAGGTGTCAACAAACCAAATATCCCCAAAGCTTCCATAGTTTTGAAATTTCTATCATTATTGATATCATTTGCTGCAGTGCCAAGGTCATTATCGACTGTATTGTCAGGGGTGATAAGATGGTCACCAGAAGACATGGTCGCATTTCCATCAAAGTTTTCCTTGCTTCTATCAGAAAAATTTTCAGTTTTCCTATGACGTTTGTGGCCTTTTCGTAACTTTAGTTTTTGATACCATTTCACCTTCTTTGAGTCCCTTTCAAATTCGAAATTGGAGAGATCGTTTTGGGAGCCCTTTTCAGCACAGTTTTCTTGAGAATCATTTTGTTTGGGTTGATTTTCATCTTTTTGATTGAATTCTTCATCATCAGTTAATTCTTCATCTTTATTTTCAGGCTTCAATTCCACAACCCTCGAATCATCCAGCTTCAACTCTTTTTCTATCTGCCCCCGTATCATCGTTTCAAAACCCCTTTAGCTGACTCCTTATTGAGCTCTGATTTCTCATTTCGGTATAACGCAATGAGCCTCTTCTACTTCGTCAAATTATCATCAGCTAAATATAACCATTTATTTCATTTATCTCGCGATCATTAATATGAAAAGTAACACATCATATCTGCAGTTAAATTTCGGCGCCTTTTATGTTCATAAGCATCGGCTTGTAAAAAATTAGGCCGTCCATCCAAAAAAGGCCAATAGCAATCATCTGCTTCAGTTAACCCGATCCTGCAACTAGGCCCATTGGAAAGAGGTACTTTAAAATGATTATTATGTTCACAGTGTCTCCTTGACTTGTTTCATCGAGTTTACAAAAACCCATTCACTTGATCAACTTTTGTTTATTTTTGGATGTCAATTTCAGCCTTCAGCCATTGCCATGGAATCATGTTTGGCTCCTCCGCAACACCAATTTTTTGATCAGAAATCTTTACCATTTGAAATTTGGATCAATAAATTTTGTTTCAAAAGTCTCCAATAAGGGGCAGAGCTCAAAACAAATTTTTTGGAAGGTACAATGTTGAGATTTGCCGACACAAAGGGCGTTGCTGTGGGGCGTTGTCTGCATAAGGGCGTGGCATATTTGTCTCTTCCTCTTCCAAGCAGTGAATCTCTCATCATTATAACCTTCTTTCCTTTGTAATAAACTTTTGTGCTATAATCTTCTACACATTTTATTGAAAATATGCCAAAGCAAAACAATAAGAGAGTGGTAAAATATCATCATGTGCCGGTGAAACCTTCATTTTGTCACCAGACAAAAGATTGGGAGATAAATTAATAATCAAACCTTTTTTTACAGTTGGTTTTCTATTTCAAGTTACATGACTAATTAAGACCAACTGGCACCCCCACTGTACCCCCCCCTTTAGCAACATCCCTGTATTCAGCCCTTGAAGCCGGAAATTGCAGAAATTTTATCTCTCAACTTTAAAATATCACCATTTCTTAGACCTCATGTCCTTTTGAACGAAGTCCATCTCTGCTGCTTTACGCTTTACCAGGAAGAATGCCACACAGTATTTGCATGTATGTGCATGCTAGGGTGTATTTGGGGGGGCAGGGGCTGCCAACCAGCCTCATTCGCTCACTTATTCCAATTCAAAGAATAAAACGTTGTTCAAGTAAAACTACTCAATGCAAAATATTTATTAACCATATACTACGATAAGGAATTAAACATTAGAGTCTAATAATGCTTCGTGCATTTACTTTTTATCAAGTAAAGAAATATATGCCATCTAATAATTCATTGTGTACTGTTTTGATGATAACAATTCACGCAAAAAAGGAATAATTAACTAGGATTAGAAATAACAATATTTAGCAGTTGTTATTTACTAACGAAATACTTCATCAGAGCTTCGTAATCAGTTCACCATCACTGTGGTTGGTATTGGTGTGGAGAGTTGCATAAAGTTGTAGAGGGATTAGGGGAATATACAGTATTTACAATCTTTGATAATGGCGTCCTTTGTAGTATACAAAATTTCCCCTTGAGAACATAGATCCCACAGATGTAACCTAAAAAGGACACTTCTCTTCGATGAAAGGGCAATTGTCACAAACTTGGAGGCACGTGCCCAATGTGCCCCCCCCCCCCGGTTCCTGTCTCCGTCTTCTACTAATAATGCAAGTATTGAATAAAATGCATGCTACTAGGATGGGATGCATACATAAATGGCGTTAACCATGGGACGGAACTTGTACCACGTAGTTGCTAATGGTCCAGCCACATTTCTTAAAAGCTTAACTTTAGCAGGCATTTGCTCTTCTCTTTTTAAGTCATTAAACTAAAGAGGCACGATCAACATCAAGTGGCTTGCATATTGTACATTTTATAACGGGGGGGGGGCTGTCATCCAAGAACGACGTATATAGCAGGGTTATCTGGGGCACAACAGTTATAATTGTTTTTTACATAACTTGTATCAAAGAATCAGTTGGTTTTAATATGCATTATATGATGATTATTATTGTTTCTACTGGGTGCATCTCTTAGTGAATAAAAGAGTGCTGATGCAAAAGAGGGAATGCACTTACTCCATAAGGAGGAATATCATTTCCCAAAGGCAATAATATACCGACGCTAAGCATGTGAAAATACGTGAATTGAAATTTTGAATTGAGAACTGATCTCAAGTTTACACAACACATCGAAGAGGTCCAACAGTATATTTAACAACTTCAGTATTCGTTGTTAATGTGTCTCCAATTGCAATTCCAGTCAGTGGCAAAACACCCCTCAGTGTGACATACCCTTCATCTTTGTACCAGTTGCTATCATAGTTATTGTTGATGTCACAATTGCACTTTCTCAATGCATTGGCACAATTCCCATGAATCCCACAGTTGCACCCTGTTCCATTTTGTGGTCCACCACCCCAAAAGAGAAGCTTTTTGTTGCCTCGCCCCTTCAACCATGAACAATTTTCTCCTACAAAAGTTACGCCCCTGCAATCTGCTGAAGTCATCTGCATGCAATTAATTGAATTATTGATCGCGAGTATTATTACTTGCATATCTAGTTGGTATGTAAATTGTTTCTTGTACCCTCCGCATGAATCAGGGTAACCAGTGACAGTAACTTGAGCCTCTGTATCATGATGGAAAACTGCATATCCCTTGCCGTCTGAGCCACGTTCACACTGCAACGAGACTGCACCTGACTGAAATGAGGGTTGGATGAGATAGGTCTTTGATACATTACCGTTCGATGCCAATGCTTCTGAACAGCTAGCGTGCACATAGTCTGGTGATATTTTCGGCAAGCCTAATGAGAAGAATTCGAATCAATTGATAATTCCATGCGTGCATTTTTATAAAAAACAAAACACGATAGATTTGATTTGATTGAAAATGCACTTTCGTTGCAAGAGTTGATTCATTGAGGAAGGGCATTCAGATTTGTGTACCTCAGACACTTCCTTACATTGAAAGGCGTCCTCTTCTTGCCCCCCAGCCCAAGGGTGCCGGAGCCACGGGGGCAGCATAGTGCCTTATCAGTATCTAAATGTTGATAATTAATTAAAAGATTTAATGACTGTTTTCTACGTAAAACCAACTCTTAATTGTACCAAAATGATGGTGGCTTCGTTTTCCGAAATCTTAAAGGGTGTGATCACGCAAAATTTCCTGGGGCCACGCCCAAAACCACCTCACTTCTCAAGTGCTGGCTCCGTCGCTGACCTTGAAGTGCCCTTTCCGCTGTTTCTGCCCCCGCCGCTTCATGAAGCTTCCAGCGCCTCTGGGCTAGCCACGCTACTTTGGACGATGAAAGCCAAAATCGTTGATTTGTTAACTATATGGATACCATGGATGTCTATTAAACCCTTGAATAAAAGGCCTCTGCAACATTCAAACCATTTTAACAAACAACCTCCTACCATTTAACCCCACCATGAAGGGGTCTCTCAGGAGGTGTACGCCAGTTCTAGCGCTTTTGTTGTGTAATTAAGCGATCTAATGAATGTCATTCAGGCTATTTTCTGTAGTCTATTAAATATTTTTCACATTCTATTTGTATATTGAACATTAGGTTCTTGATTTGGTTTAGTTCAGTTCAGGACTGCATTTTGATGAAATATTAAGCAACCAACCTTTTATCGCACAGTCACAGGCATATTCATTTGTGCCAAGAAGTGACACACATTCGCATCTGCTTCCACAGTTATTTGTATCACATAGATTCTTATCCTGGAAAATATCGATGAGTCATCCATAAGCATCATCATTAGATTCATAAAAAGTAAATAAATGTTACTTTTTCCCCAGATTTCCCCTTGTTCACAAGACTATTGCTGGCTCTTATGGGAGTCAGGTAACACATTTGTTCTTCAAAATCATCTTTGTCGTCCAAAACTAGAACAAAGTAGCTATATCACAATACAAGCTGTCTAAAGCTGCGACCATTTCTCTCAGTTTTATTTTAATTCTAAGGTTGGGAAGGGTGGCTAGATGATATCCATACGCTAAATGTGGTGAAACCGTGAAACGTGGCTAAGTTGGAAACAAACTTTGGTGGAAAACTAATTGATTTTCTATGTAGGAGATATAGCATGCAAAAAGAATAGTGGATTTATTTGAATATTTCATGGGAATTTTAAATTAAACATCTTTAGTGACGTTAACTTATTGTTAACAATAATCATGTTTGTGGTAGCAGGTGTTTCTAAAAAACAACTATTGAAAATGGCACCGAAATGGATCTCTGGTTACCTAATACTGTAAGCGATCACTATGATTGGTCGAATGTCCCATCTCTACCCCGCCCCCATGACAACCTTTCCTTAGCCTCAATTATATTAATTAGTCAATTGATTACGCACCCCCATTTAACAAGAAACGGGTATTTGAGAGAGACCCAAGCAGGGATGCCGGAAGCATTGAGGGGTGCAGGGGGGGCAGACACTCTTTGAAGGGCACTTTATAAGAAAACACATCCTGCAAAATTTTAGAAAATCAAACAACACTTGTGTCTTATCAAGGTGTGGTGATGGTAGACTGCTACCAATGCTTGTTGAAAAGAATTTATGGGATTGAGCATGGCACCCCTTGCCCCCCTCTGCCCCCCTTGGAAAAGGGCAAGGGGAGCAGCTGCCCCACTTACTCCCCCTCTTTCGGCATCGCCTGACCCAAGTCTGGCGTTATTTAAATCTATAACTTGAATGATTAAAACCTGTTAACATTAGTTTGAACGTAGAATCGTGAATATGTCTGTTTAGAAGGACGGCCTTCTCATTAACAATTGATTGGTATTAAAAACAATATTATCTTCTTAAGGAGGTTGTGACTTAGCAAGAAATGCCCCTGCGACACCCCAGCAAAAACAGTCAATGCTTGGAAATCAGCAGACAATCTAAAATATTTTTCCCATTTAAAGCGGCAACGTTTTGACATCGATTTCATCTCAGTTATTTATTTGTGTTAAAACAAATCAACACTCTTCTTTAACAGTTCCTTTAGCGAGGCAAAATAGAAGTTATATCCTTGGAACCCTTCTAAATACATGCAGTTTCTAACTTTTGTCAACAGTTTTGAAGATCAAAGCCTTCTAAAGCTACTGCCTCCTAATTTTTTTTTTTAACGTTTGAATACAGCATTTCTCCCAACGTTTGAAATAATATATATATATTTTTTGTTTTCCCTGACCTTTTAATGCTATCCCTGCTTTTTATTAACTGGGGGTGTTTTAAATAGACTTTAAACTTTTTGCTTATTAACTAGTGTACTCTTGTAAATATTGTAACTTAGATCTTTTTGTTTCCTTGAAGTATTTAAGTATTTTAAACTTTAATTCATGGCAAAATATTATATACTTACATACATATTTCATTGCCAGGGAAGAATTTTAGTTTAAATGCTTATCGATGTTAAGTAGATCGGCGTTGCTGCCGCAATTATAACTCGATTGCGTTTGCATTTCACGTGCAACTGTTGTTTAACTTACTTTGACTTTCTTCCTTATGTTCTCCTTCTTTCTTGCATCTTCCGAAGATATCTCTCGATATAATTCACATCTTTTGTTGACATCATCAAACAATTTGTATAAACAGAAGTCGTTTGCCAGACACTTTTGTGAGCAAGCCAGTTCACTTTGCACATGAACCGTTTTCAATAAAATCGATTGGGATGACACCAAATCTGAATTATCAACACCCAGAAAGGCACCCTTTCGAGAGTCAGAGCTAAACACTGACTTGGAAATTCCAGACAATAGCCAAATCATGAAGAAGGTTATGACGCTTGTTCCTTTTTCACCCATAGCGATCTATCCTTACGCAATGAATAAGTCAACTGCATTTGATCAAATCTCAAAAACGTTCTCTATCATGAGGAGTAGGAGAATTCAACTGATTGTAAAGCAATACAGCTGGTTTGAATACAAACACTGGCTGTAGTAAATCGATCTACAGTGTTGTACACAACAGGTGGTTGGCAACAAGCAAACAGCTACAGGTTTCCTACCTTTGCACGGATTTTCAAATGTAATTTGACTTGATATGGAGCTTTCAAAGTTGCTAAAATTTGCTTAATAAGTATTTAAAATGTGCTTGACTCTTGCAGTGACGGAGCTATGGGGGGGGGGGAGAAGGTGGAATCCGGACTCCCCATTTTCCCATAAGTTAGTCCCTCAGATTCGCGCAAAGATGGAGAAAAATTGTCAGGAGGGGTCTCTCTGTAGAGGTACACCAGATCTAGCGCTATTATCATGTGATTAAGCGATATTCGAAAGAAAAATCTATTCTAAATTTAGCTAAAAGGGCATTTTCCGACAAGAGCTTGGTCGTTCAACATTTGTCATAGCCACGCCCCTGACCATGCCTTGACCCCCTCAATTTTCCAGTCCTGGCTCCCCCGCTGGAGTCGTGTATGCAAGATTAGAGCATTGGAAATCTGAAAATGGAATAGACGAGGAGCTCGAGATTACTATGGTGATAATACAATTCATTTAAAGTATTCAAAACAAAAACAAAGTTACAAAATAGCAAATGCAAAATTGGATGAAGTAGTGAACAGTATCACCATAGTTCATTGAATTTTCAATATGATTCTAGTTCTCTAAATGTACAGTAAAACCCGTCAAATATAAAATCTGACCAGGACTAGTCCTAATGTAAATTTATATTTCAAATCGGAAGTTTTAATTCCATTTTTAGAATTCATTCAATCGATTTCCCAACAATGGTTACAAACTCAGAACTATCCAAATACTGGTGCCAAAATGCAGTGAAATTTTAATGTTATAAGAATTAAGGATATATTGTTATTTTTTGCATCCGTAAAAGCATCTCTTTACTTAGCTTGCCAGTCATGCCGAAACCACATCAGGCAACAATAATCCCATCTCGTAACACTGATCTCAAAAAAAGACTGGATCGAGCAACCTATTGTTTTCGAATCCAACTTTTTGAAGCCAGATCGGCGCCATATTGGTAGGACCCAAACAATGAACAACAGCGAACACGTGGAAAAGTATACTCGATAAAGTACAAGTAAATCAAAAACATACGATCCAGAAGCTAAAAACCTGTTAAATAGCATTTAATAAACCATGACGTGTGGCTTGCTTTTGACTCTACACTAAAAACCGCAGCTTTGTGGGTCCTAGTAAGATGGCCGCCATCGAAATTTCTGGGCTTCACTTTTCAAATACTAGAAGCCCGATCCAGTCTTTTTTGAGATGAGTGTCTCATAATATGCAATTTTAAAAAGCAACAACGCTGAAGGGCACGCCTCCTTAAATATCTCAAATCAAATCAAATCAAATCAAATCAAATCAAATCAGATCAAATCAAATCAAATCAAATCAAATCAAATCAGATCAAATCAAATCAAATCAAATCAAATCAGATCAGATCAAATCAAATCAAATCAAATCAGATCAAATCAAATCAAATCAAATCAAATCAAATCAAATCAAATCAAATCAAATAACTATCAGCAGAAATTAACATGTTTGGTTGATCTCTTTGTCACCATGGTGATAAGGGCATCGGCTTTTCGCATGGTTGCTTCGCATTTTTTTGCGATGGATTATTACTATTTACAGAAAAATAAAATAAAACAGTGCAATTAAAAACTTAAACTTCAAGGCCACAGACCGTGCTTTCATATTTTCAAGTGCCCTTTGACTGCGATTTTTTACATTCACTGCCTTTGTTGCAAACTAAAATCGCATCTCTCCATTTCCATTTGTCTTTTTTTCTTGGCTTTAAAGCAAGCATCTCAATGGTCCAATTGTGTATTTCAATACTTCTGTATCTACACTTGTTGTGTCACCAATAGCAATGCCTGTCAATGGTAAGACATTCTTATCCGTGACAAAACCCTCATCTTGAAGCCAATAAGATCTTAATCCGTCACAGTTACACTTCTTTGAGCTAATTTCGCATGTTTTTGTTACTCCGCATGCACAACCCTCTCCATTTTGTTGACCCCCAGCCCAATATGAAAGCTTTGTGCCGTTACGGCCTTTCAGATAAGTGCAACCATGCTCGAGGAACTTTGCTTTTTTACACGCTGCTAGAGACTTTTGCTCACAATGCTGTGCGTTCTCAATCATCAGGATCAGAAAATCCATCTCTACTTGGTACGAGAATGTCTTTTGATATGCAACGCACATCGCAGAGTATCCAGTAACCTTAACCTCAGCCTCTGTATCGTGATTGAAAAGAGTGTATGCTTTGCCATCTAAGCCTCGTTCACAGCTCACTGGAATTGCACCATGCTGTAATGATGGTTGAATGAAATAAGGTTTAGAAGCATTTCCGTTTGTCTCAAGAGCAGATGAGCAGTTGCTGTGGACGTAGTCTTGTGAAGTCCAAGGCAAACCTATGACAGAGCAGATGTTCATATTTCTGTTTTATAAGGCATGTTAAGGGAATAAATTGAATGAAGCATATCAATAATGAAAAATTCATTACAGACGGGCATCAATGGAAAGGGGGAGGGTAGCTCGCCTTTTCAACTAGGTAAATGTCATCCTTTTGCAGGTGGACTGCTTCAACTTGCAAAATGGCGTAATTTCTACGATGCAAAGTTCCCTCTGTCGAGTTTTGACAGGGAAAAGCGTCATCACCTTCTTAATATAATATAATGTCCCTTGTTACGACAATCAATGGTTCTACTTGTGTATACTTAGTACCTATCATGTCCTTAAACCAGAGGGAAACCAAAAGGTACCGATTTGTTGTTTAGCTCCCATTGACATTGATTTCAAGCCGATGTTGAGAACATTAAGGATAAATACCTACCTTTGACATAGCAGTTACATGCATAACGGTCAGTTCCAAGCAACGTAACGCACTTGCATCTATTCCCGCATGGCTTGCGGTCACATTGGCTAGAACTCTATGAAAGGAAATACTTATAATCAGAAATTATTAACGTTAAATGGACGTACCGGCATTCATTCAAAATAATCTAACATTTTTGAGGATACCACAAATAATCAGAAATCTCTAACAGAAGAGCAGCTAAGCACGAAAGAGGTGCATTCCATGCAAAGGTGAATCCAAAGAAACGACAAGAGATGATCTGATGTGTGTAGGGCTTAATTTAATTTGATTCATATCTACAAAACTAAAAAGTTAGGATTTCGAACAAATAAGTGCTTCGCCTTCAAAGCCCAGGTTTGACTGTCGAAAAGGCAGTGAATGCATCGGATCCATATTTTAGCTCAAATGTTTATTTTTGTTGTGTCCCCTCATGATATTTTCATGATCGCTTATCATTGGTTTTGGAATCATCGATTTTTCTATTTCATCATATATGGCTAAGCTATTCAGAATTGAAACAGGAGGAACTTTCAAGAAGGTAAACACCTCATTTAGAAAGTGGTGCTTTCTAGAGCAAAGAAACAAAAAAGGCCCCTCTATTTTATCGCTAGAGGGTACAATCAAGGCAATAAAATGGGTTAAGCAAAAATATCTTATCTTTTCAGTTATTTATCAAAACTGTTGCACCTACTGATTGTAAATGTTTCCTGGCTGCAAAACACGAATATGGCCTCCTTCATGATAAGTGTTTGCTACATTGTATGTCATTATCAATTTATAAGCAATTCATTAATGTGTATTATAATCGCCGTGGGCGCTCTTTCAAAGCGATACGAAACAGCAAGCCAAAAGTAATTGCCACATTATGGAATCCACAGTAGGCTTAGTGGAACCATCAAGATCCGAAAGCTTAATAGGACTGATGAGGTGTGGTTAGAGCACCAAAAGCCTTTTTATGCTACGTTTGTGGAACATTCGAAACACTTAGAGCGCTTTAGGCGTCCCTGTACAGGATAGAAAAATGTTGATGAAATTTTGTTGTTTGATATTTTCTCTGTTATAAATAAATGAGCTGAAAGTCATTTAATTTTAGACACTTTAATACAAAGTAATGGTAATAGGAAATATAAATGTACGTACATTGATTCTTTTGAGCATTTTTTTCTTTTGGGCAACTGCAAAAGCCTCGCTATACAGTTCACATCGGCCTGTATCCATATCAAAAGACTTGAACCTGCATTGATCATTGGCAAAGCACTTCTGAGAACACGCTAGCTCGCTTGGCGTTTTGATGGCTTTAAGTAACTCAGATCTTGAGCCTGCTTCGTCAGAATTGTCCCCATCGTCAATGAAAAACCCTTTTCGTGTGTCCTCACTTGATGACAATACGCAATTTAAACATAATATGGCAAGGGTGGCTAAAATAATGCAACCTTTTCTCAATTTAGACATGTCAATTACATAGGCAACTCCTCGCCAGTGAGACACATACCAAATTGGAATTCTCCTTCATTTGCCGGAATGATGACAATGTCAAACATTGATTGCATGGCGACTCCATGCTGCGGTTTGAGTGCCACAATTGATGAGGTTATTGACACATAAATTGGTAATAAATTAACAATGCAACGACCTAATACTAAGCAGGTTATATTGAATATTATCCAACATAGACACACAAACATTAAATCTTATGCTACCATCAATATCAACATGGATTTGATGGAGAGCGCTCAATTTGTATAGATAATACTGACTTGAATTAGATACTATAGGTACCAGCAAAAATAAATTAAAAGTTTTGTGTGTGTTAGACACATATTTTTATATCGGCTTTTATTGTTAGGTAAAACACACACTTGTTTCAATTCACAACTTTATATCTAACAGCATGTACTTAAAATAAACTAACATTTTTGAGAACACCGGCATCTTTGCAGTCCCACAGGGGTCAGTTACAGGGCCAATTGTATTTACAAAACATCTCTAACATGTTTTTTAAAACTTGTTGAATTCTGATACACCACGATTGACTCAGTAATTCCCGTCTGAAAGTAATCGACGATCGATTGACACATGCTGGTCTAACCAATCTGGTTGATAAAAAATACAATTATTGTATAAAAAGTTGTTTAAGGATACGTAAATTTGCCGGATGAGTTTAGGCCTCGAAGGAGAGAAGTAAAGAAATCGATAAAAATTAGCATCATCTTGCAAAGATAATCGCAGCACGATGTGCTTGTTAAAATATGTACTACAGGCAATAACATTTATACGTTAAAACTTTTCAAGTTATAACACTTACAGGTAATAATATTTGAAGTTATAGCTTTTAAAAAGTTATAACAGTTATAAGTGATACAATTTAAGAGGGATATCATTTGAAATAAACGGCTGGATATGGGCACGGAGCACGAAATCAAAAACAAGAAGTGACAAAAGCAAAGGTTAATGGACGAAAATATAATGTGATTATAAATAAGTCGCATTGTAACTTTGCAAGGCAATCATTCTGATGGTAAATATATCTATAATCTGATAACATTTCACTTTTTTAAAAATCCTACTAAAACTCTTCAATACCAAAAAAAAAGCTGAATAAATACTGTAATAATTCATACAAGACGACTTCAAAGGGCCCATGTTTCGAGTAAATGCCCCTTTAAGACTGTTTGGGTACTTTGCCCAAGTTTGAGGCCAGCTTAAAGGAAACATGGCAGATGGCCAACTGCACCTTTGTTTGATGCATCGTAGTAACATTTTACGCTGAAGAAAATAGCGAGTAATTAGGCCATTTGTGCAGGGCCTATGTGAATTATTATGCTATCACATGGATATATGAAAACTAATAAAGACAGCTAGCTGAACCAGTTAAATAAAAAAACAACACACACCAAATTCTTAGCAGTCACAAGAAGTTATTTAAGAAAGCTAATTCCAAGTTTCGACAGTTTTGGTAAATTTTGAATTCTTCCACTTTTGAACAGGTAAACAAAAGAACATAATCCAACGCCACTTACGAAAACGAGCGATTTCAGAACCTTTGACAAAACCTGCCAAAACAAAGACATTCAATTTGTCAAAGACATAATATTAATCACAGCCAGATAGTCTAAACATGCTTGCAACTAAGAACTTCCCAACATTATTGGACCGTTAAGCGCGTGATGGCCAGGCCAGCACCGACTAGTGAGGGGGGGGGGGAGAGAACAGAAGGGCATCAATCAATAATTACTTTAATAGAAATGAATTTGTATCAAAAAGTTAACTGTTATCAACAACAATGATAGCATAGTAAACACTGCCATTCATATTTAGGTGCGTAAGAATACTATTTATGAAATGAATGTGTCCAGAAAATCACAAGTGAGAGTGACCACGCCCATCACTGCTGTCATCATTCTATTTCCCCTAACCACAGGTGGTTAGTTACGGCAGTGGTAAGAACCAAATGATTCCAGCATTTCAGATAATAGTAGAACGCGTGAGCAAGCCCGGCACTGGCAGTATACAGCTTGATATACTTTGTGCCATAAATAAGCAGGAATCATATAGGGCTATCGTATCTATTATGTGAAACATCAAGGGCTTTCGCTATCGGTTTTTTGGGTGACAATAGGCTTGCGTACAGAGAAGCTCAGCGCGAAAATTTTGACGCAATAAATCTTCCTTAAAATTTGCTATCAAACGAAACATTCATCAAGCAATATTTAAAAAATCTTCAGAAACTGAACATGGTAGAGTAGTTGTTCATAAAACATGTTGTGCACGTATTATCTGGCAATCGTGATCTCAGAGGGGGGGGGCGATATAGAATGTAATACCATATCCAGATCACATCCATTCTCATTTGTTAATCACGGAGGGAGGAACGGTCGAATTTCAGCACTTTTTCGATAACTTCAGGACTTTCAAACATTTCATTTACCTCATCTTGTCTCTTTCTCCTGTTTATAACATCATGATAAGGGATGGTTGAAAATGTCACCTTTAAATAAAACAAAAAACAATTATTTAACTGCCATCGCATAATAAATATTTTCATACTATCAAAATAATCTCATAACAATACATACAAATGAGATGGCCCGGTCAACCATATCAATCAAATATTCGGTTGAAGGTTTGTTTGCATATTCATGGTAACGTGGGCCTTTTTTCCAACACTGAAGAATATATGCAGACACATTCACCCCCTGTGACTACACAAAAGTACAGTTACAACAAAAGTGCCTGCTCAGATTGCAAGGGGGGACAAAAATTGATCATGCTGGTGCTAAGAATTTATACGAATGCTTAAAAGCAGGTGTATCCAAATGTTGAAGGAAAAAGTCTCTTTCTTCTAAAAAATAACCAGTTCCAGCTGAAGGTCATTGGGTCAAATCTGCCCTCCAAGGATGAAAGGTTTTAAGATGCAAAAAATTAGAAAAGTTTAGAATTACTCGCACCGATTTAATAGTTAATTTTCATGTCTATATTTCATATCTATGTTTAATATTTATATTTCATACATTGCATATTAATATGGTGTAAATAAGTTAACAACATGTCTTAAGTGACAACAAGATTCCTCATGGGATTCAGTTAAAAATGCATTTCATCATAATTAGATGGAATCAAACTTTGCGAAGCAGAAACGAAACAGAACTTTGCCTTTTACGAACCTTCACGTCAATTTACGCCTGGAGCGAATCAGGCCAAGGGGGGCAAACGCACGAGCAAAATATGTAAAACAGTAGACAGTAAGACATTAAGAGCTCGTTTACATTACAGTGGTGTAAACAGGATCTAAGCTTCTTTTCTAAAGGCAGGAGGGCATTTACCGCTAAAATTAAGCTATTCAATGTAAAAATCATTCACCATTGTATAAAGAGGAATCCAACGGCTGGGGAACAGGAACTGAAGAAAATTGTCCAAATGCTTTCGAAGAATGAACCATTTTGAGTTCACGTGCGCCCTCATCTATTGAAACAAAAATTAAAGGCTTTAGATGGAATGCAATGAGGGGAATGGAATTCTATGTTATATGTTGGAAGTGATTCCAATTCTGGCTGGATCAAATCGACCTGCCAAGCCCACAATGATGGAAGGGCAAACAACCCTGAAATGCATGGCAATGAAAAATATGTCAAGGGAAATGAAGCGAAAATATTAAACGTAAACAAACTTAAAAAATTTACAATATACAAACCTCAATGTAATTATACATAGCAAGATCACAAATAGCTTCTGCATCTGGATTTCTTGTAATTGAATATTCTGAAAGAGTTTTTGCTTCAAAACAGAAATAAAAATTGGAATTAAAAACTATAGGAAAAGTAGAATACTATACTACTTATACTATAAATTAATTAAAGAATCGTCTTCAATCTAACGTATCTGAAAAACTATGTAAATACATATGTTCTAGTTTAAAAGTAATGACGCGTGATAATATGGCTGTCAGTAGGACAAAAGCTAAAAGAAATATTTCACATGGTACAGATCAAGAGTAATAGGCAAGAAAAATCAATTTATACTGCTGGTTAAAATATCTAACAACTTTAAGAATTGATTCAACTTGATGAAAATTGCATCAAGGGGAGAAAAAACCATGCCTACCGATATCGAAGTCATTTCTTTCAAGGATTTCACTAAAAACTCGGCAGTCTTCAAAGCCCTGAAAAGCATGACATATACAATTAGATATTGAAACACATTCTTTACTCTTACACTCCTGAGTGGGCCAAATAGTTACCTTTAGCAAGAATCAATGATTTTTGGTAGGGGCTAATGCTATCAATATCTGCACGTACATGTTTTATAGGCTTCTTTAAATTCATCCGTTTAAGCACCTCCTTGCAACAAGGCGAAATGTATGAACTGATACTGTACAGTTGTATCAACACCGGGGGTTGAAATGCTTAACCTTAAGCAAAATGAAAACCTATATAGTTTAATATAACCCATATAGCAAAGGTCTCGATCGAAACAAAGTAAGATAAACAACTACTGAATTAATCCACCTACACAATTCATTCCCTGGCCGTAAAATGGCACCATAGCATGTGCTGCATCACCTTTGATCACCAACTTTTCTTTGTAGTGGTATGGCTTGCACTTTAATAAAACGAAGATTCAAAGGAGTAACAGATGAGCCTGAAATGTTTCAAATGCCAACCAAAAATGCTTTCAACTAAAGATGCATTTACAGTTAAATTCTATTGCAACAATTGACAATACAGTAAATCGCCCAACATGAATTTGATAAAAATAAGGTCATGCTATCAAAACATGGCATGAATTCAAAACAAAAAACTGCCCTCTCATGTCCATTTAGAAGTGTTACCAAGAACACTTGTTGCTTTCCCTTGGAAGGAGGCTGCCAGAAGGGCAGTATTGGCAAAGAATCAAAATTGCAATGTTGTTAAGCATTTGCAATGACACTGAAAACGGGGCTGGGAAATATTCAAGTTTTTCTCATCAAAACATGTTATGTTATAAAAAGCAAGATTTAATTTGATTCCTATTTCACTTATTTTTCTTTGATTTATTCATACCTTTTTATTGTACCCTCCAGATTTTAGCGACGGCACTCGATAGAGATTAATTAAATGAAAGCAAAACAGAATCAAGATTAAACGAATCTTTCATTACCTTAACTGAGATGAGATCTCCAACGGGGTTTTTCAAGTAATCGTTGATAATCTTGTCTCTAACGTTGAAAATGATATTATATCATTATGTAAAATCACAACATACCAAATCAAATCAAATCAAATCAAATCACAACAAATCAAATCAAATCAAATCAAATCACAACAAATCAAATCACAACAAATCAAATGAAATCACAACAAATCAAATCAAATCACAACAAATCAAATGAAATCACAACAAATCAAATCAAATCACAACAAATCAAATCAAATCACAACAAATCAAATCAAATCAAATCACAACAAATCAAATCAAATCAAATCACAACAAATCAAATCAAATCAAATCAAATCAATTTATACAAGCACGTTAAAAAATTACAGAATGCCTCAAACACAATAAGTCAAATGTAACTTTCCCTTTCAATCA
Organism: Catostylus mosaicus; assembly: GCA_964019065.1. Lineage (NCBI taxonomy): Eukaryota > Metazoa > Cnidaria > Scyphozoa > Rhizostomeae > Catostylidae > Catostylus > Catostylus mosaicus. The sequence continues at coordinate 793,536 of OZ025188.1, read as the reverse complement.
CTTTTTAAAATCACTTCCATGAAACTAAAGCAAACATGCAAGCATATCTTTACCTATCAATCATGAAATCAAAAACTTTAAGTGCTCTATCCCATTACAGCAACTTAGTCAAGTTGAAAAAAAAAATGTGCCTGACTCTACCAAGATATATTAATGAACACCTGGCCTTTAATCAGGAGAATTGACAAAAGACTTTGTTTTATAGTCTGTTATTGGCTTCTTTGGTGACTTGAGTTCCCTAGAAACTAACAGCAAATCGCATGGTACGACCAAAGACGGCGCACATATCAACAGAAAAGGTGCCCGTTTATACTCCAGGGTAGAGAGGAGTACAAACTCGTTGCATAAGCACCACCTCATGGCTGTATCCTGTTGTCAGCCAAAGAACGATTCTGATGTGTTTCTTGGCCTCCCTAACTCTCTTTTGTTTTACGATAAACCTTTTGAAAACGCCACAAGGAAGCACTCAGGAAGCATCGACCTAATTCGAGAGAGGTGCTATTCGCAAAAGGGAGAGATGATTTTATGCCTTAAGTACATAGACAGTCCTCTATCTTACACAATGAGTTGACGTCATATAAATACAGTATAAAAAGGTTTGTACCATCATTTACTTAACACCCATACCCATCGCTATCAATTGATGGATGCTAGGCTGGTAAATGGTAGGTAAGATTGTTAAAAACATCGAAATGAACTTGATTGGGTTCTAGCCAATGAGCTTTCGCACGCAGACTGAGATTGCGCACTACGGTTGGGCGGAGCAAACGTCAATTATGCTGTACTGTACAATAACGGTATTGCTTATGCGAAAATACGCGCTTTGATGGGGCAACTCGACTTAAAATAATAAAGAACAGCTGTAGCTGTGTAAGGCAAACACAACACAGCATACTGATACATTGATATTTTATAATGGCAATATATGAAATTTCTCATTCAATATCTTCATGCCTTCACACTTCACTCTCTAATGAATGAAAAATATAATGAATATAACATGTTTAATTGCTTTTTAATCATGGGAAAACAGAAAACCATCAGAAATCTTTTCATGAATCATCAATAACAGATATGTTGGCAGTTTGTTTTCCTACGTGAGGCCAGTTTTTGCCGTTGTAGAGGATAGGGGTGGCCATTTTGTTCAAAGTGAGAGCATCGGGTTGGAGACTGAGAACTCTTTCCTTTTCATTATTTTCAAATTGACTTCAAATCCAAATTAGATAAAAACTAAAAGAATTATGATGACTATTTATAAAAAAAGGCACAAATGTTGAGAAAATAAACGTGATAAAGAATAAACGTGATAAATAAATCCTGCATGCAACATCGTATGTCAATTTATATTTTTTTATGTTATTATTATATGTTTATGTAATTGGTAGTCATTGCATGTAATTAGTGTTTATTTTAAGATATTGTATGTATAGGAATTGTAAAATATACGAACTGAACTGAACTGAACTGAACTGAAATGGGCTGGACTGAACTGAACTGAACTGGATTGAACTGAAATGGGCTGGACTGGACTGAACTGAATTGGACTGAACTGAAATGGGCTGGGCTGGACTGGACTGAACTGAACTGGACTGGACTGAAATGGGCTGGACTGGACTGAACTGAACTGGACTGAACTGAAATGGGCTGGGCTGGACTGAACTGAACTGAACTGAACTGGACTGAACTGAAATGGACTGAACTGAACTGAACTGGACTGAACTGAAATGGGCTGGACTGGACTGAACTGAATTGGACTGAACTGAAATGGGCTGGGCTGGACTGGACTGAACTGAACTGGACTGGACTGAAATGGGCTGGACTGGACTGAACTGAACTGGACTGAACTGAAATGGGCTGGGCTGGACTGAACTGAACTGAACTGAACTGGACTGAACTGAAATGGGCTGGACTGAACTGAACTGGACTGAACTGAAATGGGCTGGGCTGGACTGGACTGGACTGGACTGAACTGAACTGGGTTGGACTGAACTGGACTTGGCTGGACTGAACTGAAATGAACTGAACTGGGCTGGACTGAACTGAATTGAACTGAACTGGGCTAGACTGGACAGAACTGAACTGGACTAGACTAAACTGAACTGGACTTTGCTGGACTGAACTGAATTGAACTGAATTGAACCGAACAATAGGCAAATAGTACGCAATTGGGTAAAAAACAGTCGCAGATAAATAAAAACTCTGACATGACTCGAACTTTAAAATTAAAGAACGGTTCGAAAACTAGCTTTCCAAAACTCGAAGAATACGAAAATTCCTGATGTTCGAAAAACCAAGGGATTTGAAGAATTTGAAATTCGAAAATTAAGCCTGTACCAATATTGACAGCGATGGCGCTACATAACAAAACAATCAATGGAAGTTTAAAAAATAACCTATGTCAGTTTTAATGTCCAAACAATACCATTATATAACTCGTTTATCAATAAGGCATGAGTTATACAACTCGCTAGCGATAGGCAGGCAGTATCAATTATTGCGTACTGGTATTATTTTCTCATAAAACACCGAATTTTTCATGCCGCGTTTGGTTGAAGGGCACCTCAGCTCACAATGTTAAATTCGAGATAAGTTTGCGGGCTTGTGTTTGTTCAACAAGTTATTTTTCAAGATGTTTTGAAAACATAATTTTTTTAATGGTCACGAAAAGTTGCGTGAGATATTCAAATTATTGTATCTTATGATACAAGTGTAAACAAAATACAGAAACCATCTGTTTTAGTAATTTTCATGTGCATACAAAACAATACAAATGAAAAATAACTGTATATATACAACCCACTTTGTATAATAATTTGTTGAAATTGCCTCATTTAACACTTACAGCAACAACAACCTTAACACTTTAAGCGCTTATTGCCAAGCTAGTTACCAGGTCCTTTGTCAAATATCATTGTCACGGGGTTTCAAATTAGCGAAACAGCAAACACAATTAAGCAAGAAGAAAACAATGCAACGGATGTGATAACCACGATGAGTCCTTAAATGTGATGTGCTCCTAACTCCATTCAGGTCCTCATACGTAAAACGTTGAAACAAATTGCTTATAAGATCCCAAAAGAGGAAATTAAAATATTTCCGCATCAAAGTTATTGGCTACAAAGTAGCGGTTTGTGCTAAAACAGGGGACAGGGGGGCAATTAAAAGAAAATATTTGTGACTGTATTTCAGATTGTATTGTATTTGATATTGCATATTGACTTCTTGGGAAAAACTAAATCTAGTGAGATAAATTGTGCTTTTGTAGGCCAATATTGGGCCATTATCTATAAGCATTCAGTTTGTATTGTTACGCCCATAAAAAGAAAAATTCAAAATTTGCCAATAGCAACAGTAATACGTTGGATCAATGGGCATAAAAACACCTAGCTAATTGGTCCTAGGGGCAGAATTCAAACCAAAAGAAAAAAAATTCTTCACCATTTTAAAGGTCGATGAGCCCCTAAGCCTTATCAGAAAATAGATTGTGAGTGTAATGCATATTTGCGGTGGTAGTAGGCATCCCCGACATAATTTAATGGTAAATATAGGGTTTTACAATAAAGCAACTAACAGCAAGAACTTCGGAGAGAAAAGATAGCTTTTCCTTTTGTAATTTAGGAAGTATTTACCAAAGGGATACAACACGAATCTGTTCCAATTCTATTTAAAACATAATTTTGTTCAGGAGCAGGGAGCTTAGGTTACTGGAATTGGAGTTCCATTCTCTGTTCGTTCCAGACGGATTTTCAGTCACAGGTTTATTGTCATCGATAAAAATGCCCCTGTCATGCTCGCTTTAGGAAAAGGTTAGACAAAGGAAACGCATGTCAAAGAGGTTTAAAGGTGGAGTTCACTCAATTGACATATACATGCAAAAATTTAACAAGTGCATGCTAAAACATCCATCTTAAAGAATAAAGGAGTAATTTTTAAGCCTGAAGTGATAACAAAACAGGGTGATTATTCGATTTCCCTCCTACATTTCACGAGATTATTTCAATGAAAACACAACATCATCCTTTTAACAACAATCCAAGACACCAAAATTAACACTATATAACGTTGCCTCATGCGAAAAAGGTCTAATTAAAGGAGATATCTTGTAAATTACATGTATAGTCTTGCTTTTCCTATTCATTCATCAAACAATAGGCAAATTGCAATAGAAAATGTTTCATAAGCAAAAAACTCAAAACAAAAATGTTAACACCTTGATTTGACGTTCTATGAAATGTTACGATATATCAGCCCAGGGAATCACATTGTTCTTACTTAACACATTAAACAATCTCAATTAATACGATATACGATGGTGTACGGCGTTAAATTCAACCCCTTAATCATGCGCTTTTGGGTAATTAGAATTTGTATTCTTTTGTGTTGTAGTTTTGTTGACACCTTAGCAGTAACAGAGTGTCGCTTAATCATTATTAAGCAAGCTTTTGCTGTTAATAGCTTAAATAACTGTTAATTCACACAGAGAAGCCTTATAAACAGAAGCAAGATCAGTTAGAAGCTCAGTCAGCTCCTGAACACATAAAAAGCATTATAACTGAGCAGAATATTTGAGTAACGCTTGAGTTAAGCAAAATGATGAAACATTTGGATAATAACAACAACAGTTTGCACAAACAAAGATTTCCAGATCTAGTGAAAGGCCAGCAAGATAAAGGCGATGAAGATGAAGAGTTTTACGATGTGAGCTCCGAAGACGAAAGTTCGATTAGCGGCAAAACGCGAGACGATAAAAGCGAAATATCGGAAGAAGAGGAACATTCAGACTCTGTCGAAGGGCAGCAAACGAGAGCAGGAGATGGCGAAACAAGAGCGAACGATGGTAAACCAACGCAATCATACATCGCATTGATCGCAATGGCGATATTAAGTTCGCCAAAACGCAAAATGGTCCTGTCAGATATCTACAAGTACATCCTAGACAACTATCCATTCTACAAAACACAAGATAAAAGTTGGCGAAACAGTATACGACACAATCTGTCGTTAAATGAATGTTTCGTCAAAGCTGGCAGAAGCGAAAATGGCAAAGGAAATTACTGGGCAATTCACCCTTCAAATGTGGAAGATTTTGCGAAAGGCGACTACAGAAGACGACGCGCAAGACGAAAAACCAAACGGCCTAGCCATCCATTTGGTCTTTATTCGGAATTCCTTCAACCATACACAGTTCTGTCTCCAATATACGGCTTTGGTAGGAAAATGGTGCCATACTTTTTCAGTGGTTGCGAAACAAGATGTGATGTGGAACAGAAAATAAAAGGACTATTTCCCAAAGAGAAGCAGAGAAAATTGTTTACAATTGACAGTATTTTAGGACTTGACAAGGAGAAAAAAATCGAATCATGCGACGCCGATATTGTTTCCGATCAAAGTGCAAGAAGGCATCATTCAGCGCCATCTTACAATCAGCCACAAAGTCCGCGATATGAACGTTCAGCATTTTCACCAGTTTATAGAAACATTACAGACTATTATCCTATGTATACAGTTCCAACAGACTTCTATAGACGATCAGAACACTTTCCACATACGATGTTCAGTACAAGAGACTCTTTACAAGAATTCAGTAGAATAAGAAAATCATTCTCTTAATCAAAATACATCCCATGACTAATTACTTTGTATATATTTATATTTATCTATTCGTATAAGATATATCAAGCTATGTAGGATGGCCTGTACTTTTATTAACAAAGGAACAATTCTTAAAAACTCCATTCTATTTCGTTAACCCTTTCGCATCCGGATTTATTTTCATTTTAATTGTTAAAACCCATATAAATCTACACTTTTCAGGGGGGAAGCATAGTCAAATAATATAGGTGAAAGCGTAAACTATTATAGAAAACTGCCATCTGAACATTTACAATATTTTGTACTTAACCTCTTGAAAATTATCTTTTACGGTGTTTGCCATTGAGCCATATGGCCCGTCCAGGGGGTGAAAGGGTTAATGGAACATTACGGTAAAATGGTTACAAAGGAGGTATAATGAATATCTTGCTAGATCCTTCTTTCAATAGTTAAAGAGATTCTTCAAGTTTGATAAATGAATGGCTAAGGCTTCAATCATCAAAAACCACACTGTCAATCTTCAAAACTTAAAAACCGAAAACTTAAATGATGTTATTTTCATTTGTTGGGCCTTGGAGTTCTTCAAATATACACCCCTGAAACCATATTTTGCAAATTTAGTTTTATTTTGCTAAAATTGCCACACATGATAAATGGTAGGGTTGAAGCGAAATGCAGCAGAGCGCCGGTTCGCAGCAAATCCTGGCGAAGTCAATAGGTTATATCTCCTATTTCTTGCACAGAATTGTTCAAGAGAGAATCGTTTTGTATAGTCAACAAAACCCCAATCATATTTGGATCTCCAGCCCCCCTCCGAAGAACAAATTCTCCCTTGCCTATGTGGCAAATAAGACCAAATGAGCCAAAACAAAACTCCATGGAAGCTTCATTAAAAGCATAATAATGACTTTGATTTGTATATGGATGTCCTACATCTGTATTATGGATGATGTTGTTGATCAAAGATATAAATATAGCTAACAACTTTACGTTTCTCGTCTTACCTTCCAATTAATGGAATAGCATCTGGGAACTCTCTTTCAAAAAACGCCATAATATCAGCCTAGGAGAATGGAAAATATCGCAAATCAGATCACACAAATTGTGCAAATTAATATATTTCGTCGAATTGTGGTTTACAAAGAAGTTGTTTCTTAAATATTTGATGTTGAAAACCATCTTTTTAATAGCGTAGAAGCAGGAAAACATGCACTCACGATCGAAAACTTAGAGTAAATGCAAAAGTAACGTAAATTCATTTTGTGTAATTGATTGACGTTAAGTTTTGGTCTAGGTGTTTGTTTTACAGATAAGCATTGGTAGCCTTGATAAGATTGGAATAAATGTTAAGCAATAAAAAGGTTTTCACCAGCCAAACAACCCCTGTGATTAAATCGCAAACAAACCCTAGAAGCATAGACCCACAAAAGAACAACTCAGAAGATTTTAAAAAGTACGGTAGAGAACCAAATAGCAGTCCGAATGCCGAATTCTCGCGAAATGCTTGAGATGATGAATACAAATGGTACATGTAAGGAACAGTGCAAAGCAACTGGGATACAAAGCAACTATGAAAATTATAATTTATGTTACAAATATTACGTCACGGCATATACTTTGAAGTAGCCCCTTGCATTGTTCCCTACATTCATCAGAAGACAATGCCTGGTCAGATGCTGCAGACACACCGCTGCAATGTGGACCTACAATGCTTGAACCTAAACTATGTTTAACACACAGGTTGATTGATCATAGTCAGCAAACGGCTTACAATCATATGATTTAAGTAATAAGCATGAGTTGACTTATAGTGAATTAGAGGCGTTTTGGAGGAGTAGAAAACAAGTGAAAGTGACAGAGCCTTGAGACAAAGGAAAAAATAGAATATTAATGATGCAAATCATAGCGTTGTTACTGGAATGACGTCAATTTTGCATCAAATTCAAAGGTATAATTAGCGATTATTTGAGTGAATATGACAAGAACCAATAATATCATTGGAAAGAAGCTATCAATACTCTCTTGTTTATTAGACTTAGTATCGTCATGTTAAGCTGTAAGGTCCAATTCAAGAACGAACAGAACTTTTTGTTTTTGACAGGTCTCAGAACTAACAACTTATCTCAGATTAAAAACCGTAAAAATTATATAATATTTCAGAAAATTTGATAGTTGCAACTAAGTAAAATCAAGATAAATACCTCAGTTTTGATACTTTCAAAAATATCATACGGCATAAACAAGGTGCAGGTGAAAGTTTTGTCCTAAGGGAAAGAAACATAACAGTCATGACAAAATACAGAAAAATGGTCAAAACGGAATTTATATATTTGATGACGTAGTTATAAATAGCAGCAGCAATACACATATATAACATTTAGCATCCTTGTGAGATTTTTAGTATAAAACTATGACACCAAATTCTAGGGGTTGATCGTTAAGATGATCCATCAATTAGGGCCAAAGGCATAAGGTCAACATGGCACACAGGTCAAGGGACAGAGTTCAAAGGTAAGTGGTCATGGATTCAAAGTTCATCCATAGAACATTTGTGATAAAACCTTGTGGAAGGTTTTGATACAATTGTCTCTCAACCCAGGAATATAAGAGGGTGATTGGTCCATTGGTCTCAGTGTCATTTGTGGTCAAACATTGGTATCTGCTACTAAGCTTTGGAAGCTTCATATCAAGGAGGCAGAAGAGAAGAGCCTGGTTAATTCAATGGCAATAAAAGCAGCATCTTTAAAATTTTCACCTCGAATGTGTAATGGATGACACTTACTTGATTTGGTAAAGCAATCATCATGAATGTATTTCTGGGCCAAATGTGTAGGTAGTTAGGTGCCATAATAAACTAAAAATAAAAATATAATTAAACCTTCTAACTCACAATCAAATTTCATTTTTCAGCAATTCATATACTTTTCAATTTTAAATCAGAAATATATTATCAGGTAATACAAATAATTAAGAATACACTCTTAAGCAATCTAGCCTTTTCTTTACAGACCATTCATAGAAAGGTTATACACTGTAGGAGGGTTTAAAGCTTCTTCTACCATAAGACCATCTGTTAGGCTCAGATCTTGTTAAGCGCATGTGAAATAACTCATGGAATGTGACTTACATCTCCATTCTCATTAGGAAGCATCTGTATTTCTTTGTAACCATGAGGTATATATGTCTGATTAAAATCCATTCTGCAAAAGAAGAGTAAATATATTCATCAATATGTAGGGTCAGTGCTACATATTTCATGATGCAATGACAAGTTGAAATCTGTTATATTCCCTTTCTCCCATTCAAAATCAAGTGGTACACAGAGATGCCGGAAGCGTTGAAGGGCGCAGAGGGGCAGACATTCTTTGAAGGGCACTTGACCACAAAATACATCCAGTAAAATAGTAGAAAATCGGAAAAAACTTTTGTCTTATTGAATTAATATTACCGTACCTCTCTGTCCATTCAAATGTCCATTCCAAGACGATTTGTGCTTTGTTCTGACTGATTATCAAAATGAATTTATAGAATTGAGCAGGGCACTTCTTGCCCCCCTCTGTCCCCCTTGGAAAAGGGCAAGGGGAGCAGCTGCCCCTTGCCCCCCTCTTTTGGCATCGCTGGCAGTACAAGAAATACTACAGAATGAGGGAAGATAAACGAAAGCTTAGTGCAACAGAAAATTGCAAATCGAATGTTATTAGTTGTTTTGAGGGGTGTGACACATCATAGCAGACACCTACTAGTGAAAACCTCTTCGGCCTTGTTGTTATGGCACTGAGGTCCATTGAATATAGGTTTGAGATTGGTCTTTTTGGTCTTTACCACTAATAAGAATGGCACTTTTGGCACGGTGTTGACAGTAGTTGTGTACTTTATCAATTTGGTGGTTTATAATTAGACAACTTTTTACCTGACTTTTCGCATTAAATTTTTACGAATTGTTGAAAATGCTCCATCACATCCAATAATCAAATCACCACTTTGTTGCCTTTGAACTCCATTGGAACTTTAACAAAAAACATAAAATAAAATATAATTTTTGCATGTTAGAGGTAAATAAAATTTTTGAAACTAGACTCCATCCAACCTCTCAAAACTTGGAAGTTTTGTTTTACTAAGCATTATAACTCATCATTATTATAACCATGTCAAAGATCAGCTTTTATATTTAAGGTAAATAATATTACAAAATGTATTAAGCTAGGAATGCAATAAATAGATACCTTCTTAGTAAAATTTCATTAAATAATTTTGCAAATGTTAGTGAATAGCAATGTGAACATTGCAGATTAAAATCATAATCCAAATAATCTAAAAATCACTCACTCTGTCACGGTAAATGTAACATTATCAAAATCTGTGCCAACAATTTTATGCCTGAAATGATATGTCACGTTTGGGTTCTTTTCAGAAACTGCAAAATGACAGAGAGATGAATTAAGGAATCCACATTCATCCATATATTCAGTCAAACTCATCCAGATCTTCAAGTAACAACCATAAGGTGAACAACTTCTTTTTTATTAAATTCTCTTGGCATAATTTTTTATCTCAGTCCTATCAAATGCACCATAACTTTGAATAACACAATATGGTATATGTGTAACAAATATGGCTAAGAAATAACATTTACCATCAATTAGCAGTTCATTGAGCTTCCTTCGATCCACAGATAATATGTTCTACAAAACATTAAAAGCTAATTTATAATAAATCAAAATGTTTCAAGTTGATCGAATTGATACATGGGTCAAAATTAGCAAAGAAGAGCATGCCAGCAACATAGCAATATAGAAAAATTCTCATCAATGACTATGAACCACAAGAGGGTGCAACTGTGGGGCCAATTATGGCTCAAATCAGAGATCTACAGATTCCGGGTGCTTTGTATTGACCATTTGGCCATCCCATCATTAAATTCATCACTAACATTGTTCTGTTATAACATAGTGTAACCTTCCTAAGACCAGGATTTGATTGGGAAAATAAATATGAATACAATGAAATTCCAAGTAAAATGAATAAAAAATACCTGATGTTGCTTTCCATATGGTATTGGGTTCTGGTCCCCAGAATGAGAATGTATCATTCGTGCATACATTGGTATTCCCTTATCTACAACCTAAAAATTAACAAAATTAGAAAATATATTACTAGCTAAGTCTTTCTGTCTCTAAAAAGTGGAAAAATGATTCTTTATGGAATACAAAAACTATCATTACAAAACCAATAAAAGAGCTCACAGCTGCATCAACCCCAACTCTTTTCAATGATTCAATTCCCCTCTTAGAAAGTGAAAGATTTATGCTGCGGCCAGCAACAATCTCTTCTGTCCTCGGATCTAAAAAGTAACCACAGAGAATTAAATAGGGTTTCAGTGAATATCTGGTAGAGAATCGTGTAAATATATGCAATGGAATAAGGCTGAGAGGCTGATTGCACCCACAAGAAAGTGACATTAAAAGATGGAGGTAATAGAATAGAAAAACACTTTGCATGCATTGTTTAAAAATGCAAAAGACAATTTCTTAAAATTGCAAAAACTTTACCTGGCCTACTTTCAAAAACATGAACTTGATATCCATGTTTTGCAAAATATAAAGCATCTAATGATCCTACCTAAAATTTATAAAAATGTGTTAAACATATATAGAGGGATTTTTTCAGGGTTGGTTTAAGTCAATGGAAATTGTGCACAGACGATTCCTAGAGATCTTGCTCTATTCAATCTAATGATAATAAATTTAAGCTTCAAACTGATATCCTTTGTTGCTTTTTCCAGAGTTTCTTAAAAAGGATTACTGAGTGTGTGTGGCACTTTCTGCCAAGATCATGGGTGCGCAAACAACCAAAAGCCACGTGTCATGTGTCAAAAACATTAACCATTTTCTTTCAGGTGCGCTCTTCATGTGCCAAAATTTATTCCACCTTTTTTCTCAGGACATATTCCTTTTGAATTTGATTGGACTGTTTTGTAAGCTTTAGTTTGGAATTTTAGTGCTTGTTTGTTTTAACTAAGAGATATGGGGCATTTTTATCAAATTAAAGTTTGATTCAAAAGGGTTTGGTTAGTAATAGGCAATGTTAACAAAATTGCTACAGACTTTTACCTTTCTGGTGTGCCAAAGGTGATGTCAGGTGCACCCATAACACACTCTACACAGAGGTGGAAATTATGAGGGTGTTGTAGGGGGCAATTGCCCCTCAATTCTATATGAATCGGAAAATTCTCATAAAAGTCAGATATTCTTATCTTGGAGATGGGGAAAGAAATCTGATTCAATACCTGATACGGTTTCTATTTTTGTAAAATTTTGCAATAAAAGACCTCAAACAAAGGACATGGAATCTTCTAAAATGTGTTGGTTGCGGGTAGACTCATTAATTTCTAAGGATTTCCTCAGCGTTTTGGTTTTGAATGTAGGGTAATTGTAAATAATACCTTTTAAGGGTTTAAGCATTGCCATTTTTCACCAATTGTTGTTTTGTCTGTATCACAAAAAGGGCATGGTCACAAAATGAGCGGAATCATTCAAAAGAGTGGCTATAATAGGGCGTGGTCGGAAATATTTTGGGATGACCACGCCCTTCGTTCTCGGATAATTCACTGCTCTTGTCCCTCCATTCAAAATCTCAATTTCCGCCACTGACTCTACTGACTAGACTACCAACATTGTGGTTATAATCATGGACAGGGAAAATGTGAAACTTTGGAAATATCCCGATCCACTTGTTAGGCTCGGTTCAATTTTAGCTTCAAGCTTCAGCTAAATATCAAACCATTTAATGTTAAGTTACATAATACGTGAAAGCAGAGCAAGGCGTCCTCAGCAGGTTGATTATATATATGTGGATCAAGAGTTTTTATCAAAAAGAATTATCTTTGAATAATACTCCTTAGGCAGCAAAAGGAATTTTGATTTGCAGGATGGAGGAAATTAGTGTGCTATTGTTGTCTGGTATTTGACATGCTTTTCAGGTTTTGTCTCGCCACATGTCTGAGAGGCCTTTAGGCCAGCTTTTACATAACATATCATAACTTTCCCTTCCATGCTTGCCCTTTCCGTCAAAATATACATCCAATTCCAGGCATAAGAAATAAATAATGCACAGATTTAACAAACGGTGTATTATCAATTACCAAACCGGCGCCTGCAATTAAAATCGTTCCTCTAACTTTTTCATCCATATCTTCGCCACTGTCTGATTTTGCCGCCATTGACACGAAAACAAACCGAGCCTCGTTCTCGTCAACACACCCATTCCTCTCCCCCCGTTCTTTCTTCAATAGTTACCATTGATTGCCTCCGCCCCCGCCCCCGCCCCCAGACCATCTCACAATAACATGAGAATGATAAACATACGACCTTTTCATGCGATCAAAGACGCTTCCTGTCGCAAGGAAATCCAGTTTTTCTCGAGATAGTCAAGGTTGGTAACAAGACTCACTTGCCAGGGCAACCTAGATGATTCAAAATTCAAGAGTTGTCTTTCTGTGCTAAAAAAAATTGCAGAACAGATTCTCCCATCTCACCTAAAAAATGTTGAATAATGAGTTGAGTTTTCCCAGATTTATCAAGACTGATGTAGCAAATTTAGGTTCAAGTAAAACAGCATTGTTTAAAGTAGAAAGGGGAAGGGGGAGGGTTAGAGGTGACTCGTCCAGTAAGAGTATAAAAACATTGGTGTTTTGAAACTCTAGGCAAGCATTGGAGCTAAGCAAATTACAACTTGCTTTTACTGTGTAAATAATACTAAATATTGGAAGACGAGAGAAACAATCGCCCCTAATAACACCTTCAAAAATCTTCTTTCCAATATCTTTATTTACAAAATCTGTTTCGAAAGTTTCCCATAACATAATATTTAAAAATAATTTACATATAAATCAACGATTAACCAAATATTTCAACTCACTACAAACATTGATGATTTGTTATGATTTTAAACTTCTTTTTAATATCCTTAATTATCTATTAATAAAAATGGCTAATTTCAATGTCAGGAATAAAATGTATGAAAACGCCTGCGTAAAGTTTTCATCTGATACCATATTAACAATAATTCGTAAAAACCACCTCGCATTCATATTATGTGTATCCGTGGATAGTAACTACGAAAATACAGATATGCAAATTCATAAACGCCATTGGTTGAATATTTTGGCTTGAATAGATCAGCCATGAATTCAAATCGCCACTGGATTTTCCTTTTTTTTCTAAAAGATAAATTTTTATTTTCTGCAAACCAAACTATTTTGTGTTAGCAATAGGACACTGCACAGAAGCCGCTAAAAATGGGATTGGTTTAAACAACTGTTGAAGATTTGATGGCTTTTTTAGGAATTGTTTTTTCCCTGGGAATCGTAAGACAGTCTGATTTACAGGATTATTGAAGAGGGATGAGATCTTTCAAATGCCTTGGTTTTATTCAATTTTGAGTCCCCTAAGAATAATGCAAATAAAATTAGAAATAGGAAGTAAAGTAACTGGCCTGGTTTTTTCAATATGAATGTTTGATCAAAGTTGGATTTTTAGGCCAGAGAAAGATGGCCGCCGATGACGAGCCGTGATCACATTAGTATATAAACAATGCACGGTATTATGGTTTGAGCCAGAGGTGAAAACAAAACGCAACAAACTGACCAGGAATACATAGAAAACTTTGGTCTATCAACTGAAGTTATTGACAATATGTACCTCATACAAACAGGAATTGGGTCCTGGATTACAGTACTGTCAGTGTTCATTCTTTACCAATACCAATCTCTGTCCATTACAGGAATACTAATCATTCTTCCTGCATTCACAAATAAGCATAATTATTTAACTTTGCATTGCTTTTGCCCGTATTTTCCATGCAATTGCCTTCTTGTTCTGAAATGCCCTATTCGCCTTTCGTTCATTATCGTGAGTTCTTAATGCCGGCACATGCAACAGTGAATGGTTACCAAATTCACTAGCAATTTGTATAGTCTTGAATTAAGATCAACTTGGTCCAAACCAGAGTCAATCTCGACTGAAATCAACAAAAACGCAATGATACCATCGAGCTTCTTCTGTTTCTTATGAATATCAAGAGGCAAGACTGTCCATTACATGACCAATGACATGCCCAACGTTGTCTTGTATGTCCTGAAATTAAAAAAAAACCAAACTGTAAACATTTTGAGTGTGTGATTGTTTTCAACTAATGCATCATTTTCTCAAACAGCAGATCATGTGTTTGCAAATGTGTTAAAAATCAATTTGATCATAAAACTTAATTGATACTTAAATGTCATATTTCTAACATCCAATTTCTTGGTAGACACAATATTCTTTAACATTTCAAAGAATCTTATGCTTAAGGGCAATGACATGGAGGCGTCTATTGCAGCGATCTTTTGTGTACCATTACTATTGCTTCTCAAAAGAGAAATTCTTACTTCTAAAGGTTGCTGACTGCTTCAATTCTAAATTCTAAGTTTTTCCAAGGTCCTCTGGTTGGTAATTCATCTGATACGCGGTTAAAATAGTACAATTTTCGCAAAAAGATCTCGTAGAAAGACAGACCATACCTTTTGTGACAAGACAGTTGCATATGAATGGGTGCAAGATTTCCATCTGCAACGACGATCGTCCGTCAGATTTTGAACATGGTGGTCTAAAACAAAAACAAAAATGTTTGGAATGACATTGACATACTCTAAATATTAAAAAAATGAAGACATGGGGTCAACGGAAATGGCCTTTCAACGATTCCCATAGGCAGACGGTAGTCTACGTTTTGATGGCAAGACTCAGTAACAATGCAATTTGAGGCACAGTTCATGTGAATAGGGTGTGATCACTTATCATCTTTTAAAACATGAAGTTCCGATACCAGTTTATAAAACATGATAAGACTGTTGTTCTATGGATATTGTTCTACTTACTTAAAACGTGCATCTTTAGATGATCTTTGACAATAAATGGTAACTTACAATCTTGCCACTGGAATAGGAAAATAGAATAACACTATAGTAATATACAGTACAATATTACAGCATAAATAACTGAATTGAATATAAATAAAGTAGCGTCAATAAATTATTATTAACAGTGATATTAGTCTTTGCATTGGCGTCA
The DNA here is from genome assembly GCA_964019065.1 of Catostylus mosaicus. Classification (NCBI taxonomy): domain Eukaryota; kingdom Metazoa; phylum Cnidaria; class Scyphozoa; order Rhizostomeae; family Catostylidae; genus Catostylus; species Catostylus mosaicus. Next base: position 777,835 of record OZ025188.1, on the reverse strand, counting down.
TGAAGTAAGGATGAGGCGTAGGTATAGATGACGGCTCTATATAGCCAGTTGAGTGCCAATTTGACAAAGCACAGTACCTCCTGTAGCAATTCGTATTTGCTTATAGTAAAGGCCCATGAAAAGGAAGGTAATGCCTATTAATACCCAATTTTAATCCGGGGGTAGAAGCAGACACAACTTATGGGTATATTATTGTTCACAGGTGCTGTCCTCAATAGTCGAGTTTAATTGTAGAATTTGTAAGTAGCTAGTCCACTATGATATGTAGCCTGTAAATATTCATTTTAAAAATATACTTGCAAATTTTATTGTCAATTGTTGGTATTAACTAGTTTGTATTTTTTCAAAACTATAGAAAAAACCAACTGTAAATAAAGATTATAAAAAGAAAAGTGAAATGAAATAAGAGAATGCAGGTCTCGAAGCTACGGTGAAGGGATTAGGAGTTTGATGATGGTCAAAACCGGATGCCACAAAGGTCGCATGTTAGCAAAGTTAGATGGAGAATTTGAATTAAAATAAGGTAGAAAATAAACTCAAATCATACCTCACAAATTGTTGGTTCCTTCATTTCAACAACGAATGATCTCATTTCACCATTCTCATTTCCACAATACACCTAGCGTTAAAAAGACCATTCGTTATCATAGAAGGCTGCATTCACTAGAAACATCATAGGGTACAATGTAGTTATTGAACAATGCTTTTCTTAATCTTTCAATCTCGCAAAACGTTTCAGATGTAATATGTTTGTATGAGCCCTTAAACTATATTGATTTGGAAGATTAGTGGTAGTAGAAGTAGTAGGAATGAATATTTCAAAAGGAAATATACATTACAGTTTAATATAAACTGTTGCTATTGCTATTAATATGTGTCCTTTTAGACGTAATTTAGAAAATAAAAAAAAACAAAATAGTTACATTAAAATGGAATAAGCTAATAAGTCAAGTTATTCTTTTAAAACAATCAAAGCCTACAAAATATGAATTTACTTTGTTCTCAAAATCATCTCAAAAGATTAGGATTTGGAAAGATAGCCGAGATAAAAAATTAGTTTTTATCATTTTTGATATTGTAGGGTCATAACGTTTGTTTGAATGTATTTGGAATTTATTTAACTACGAGTAAATTTGTAAAAAATAATTAATATTAGCAATAATGATTGATTGACTGATTGTTTAATTGATTGATTGATTGATTGATTAAATAACTCATTGAATGATTGATTGGAAGATTGATTGTTTTCTGATTATTTGATTGATTGATCGATTGGCTGATTGAATGATATATTGTTTGATTGATTGAATGATTGATTGATTGATTGATTGATTGAATGATTGATTGATCGATTGACTAATTGATTGACTGGTCAAGCATACCGTCAATCGCTGAGTTAGGTCAACGGCCAATGATGATATGACATAATTCTGTCCTCCATAAACTTGCAATAACTTGCCACTCTGCAAAACACATTTTTATACTTGAAACAACAGAAGATTGTACGACGAATGAACAGAGAACAAACTGTCAATGTTTAATATTATCGTTACACGGGGAAGCACAGCAAACTTTTATATATGGAGAAGAGGGAGCTTTTACCAATACTAAATGGTTTGAACAGAGAATTTCATAGATGCCACAGCAATTCAGCTTAAATAAATATCAAAAGCAAAACAAATCAAGTTATTACAAAGTTTTAAAAAGGGAAAAAGGATGATGGTTAACTTACATCTAGGCTAAAACATCTGATCAAGCAATCAGATGAACTAGTAATCAGGAAATCACCAATCACTTTCAACGACATCACTTCTCCATTTTGATTGCAAAACAGTTCTGGTTCCCTTAACTCCTAAAGAAAGAAAAATTAGGCAATTATACAGAGAATCTAAATGTGAGTTGGGAGAGGAGACATTAGATGGGAGGGAGAGGGTATGGCTTTGACGATGCTTTCAAGGATAAGGACGTTGGTTCACAAAAACTTTTGCAATTGCTGCATTTGAGTTAGCTGAATCTAATCAACCTAAGAAAAAAGAGAGAAAAAAGAAAATACAACGATTTCAGACGGCATATGTGAATCGGAAAGAATAAAAATGACCAGTGGCGGACATTTGAGGGGGGAGAGGGAGCGGTGACCCCCAATGTTTTACAAGACAATAGTCTTTGTTCTAAAACAATGGAAATGTGTGATGTCATCCTATCATAACAAAAGGCTTGCCCCCCCCAAATATTTGGCTAAGTGCCTGCCACTGAAAATGGTGTTTGTACCAGATAATGCAAGTTAAAAAATTGAATAATAGAAAAACGTGAACAGCAACTGAAATACCTCCAAATTGCAGCAATGTACTTCTCCATTTTTTAAACCATAGTAAAACTTCTTCTTATGAACCTAAAGGAAAGACCTTAATTCAAATTTAGGAGATGGTTTTTAAGTATTGGATATCAAGATTCTCATAAATCATTGATTTACAAAGCAAATGCAGAGCAAACCGTAACAAATTCTATTTCAACAGAAAAAGAGACACGAGGTTATAAAGTTAAGAGAAAGTATTATTTATAATAGAGCAAAGGAAGGCATCATGGATGTAAAGTAGATATCAAGGATGTTTGAAAACCAGGAAAAAGCATGAAATAGTCGGAAAAATTTTGAATTTTGATTAGAAATTGTACTTACCCCAAGACACAAGCTGTTTACGGTGAATGTTTTAATGCAAAAGAGAGTCTGCAAAATACAGCATAGCCTTTGTCATTTATTTTAACATGAACAAATCTCTTAAGAAACGTAAAAGCAACATTGAAGCGATTAACATTTGAATTGCGTGGGTCTTAAGCTAAAGGTAAATTGAAGACAAATTGAAGTAACCTTTTTTTATTATCTTACATTTTTCATATATTTATCCTTTAACAAATTGTAAATTACTTTTTAAATCTGTAAATTTTATTAATTCTAGCTTAGAAATTTTTTGCTTTTAACTGGTTTATTGTAAAGTAAATGGAGGGCCCCCTGTAAACCAGCATTCGCTGAAGGGCCACCCTCCTTAAATGAATGAAAATGAAAATGAAGGTTAAGGGAAACAGAAAAGAGTAGATCAGTAGGAAAAAGAGGACGGGCATAGAAAATAGAAAGAGAAGAGAAGGAAATAAAAAGAGGAAGGAAAACTTTCACTAGCACAGAAAAATATGGTTGCACAAAAAATATCATTAAAGTCCCTTTTTATGACAAGATTACATAACTATATATTTTCTGAAAAGAAGGGTTTGTCAGAAAGAAAGCATTTACTTACTGCAGCATCTAGAATCAAAATGGCATTTTGCAAAAGAACGACTAGAAGTCTTTTTAAGTTGTCTTTATCTTGACAAATTATCGCTGATTTAATCGATCTCACAGCTTTGCTACCAATTACGTGCGGTTCTTCCATGCAATGGTTGCTATACTTCAAGTGGCCACCTTTCTGCAATTTCAAAAAAATACGCCCATCAATCAATATAAAGATGAAATTTACTTTATTTTATTAATCTCGTTCTCTTATCTACACCCAATGCAAGGATTAAAGATTGGTATTAAGGATTAAAATAGATTGATACAGATTAATAGAATAATAAGATTAATACGAAGGATGCGATAAATACATTTAAGATTGATATAAGGAAATACCGTACCTTTAGATTGACGACCCTTACAGATCCATCAACAAGACCAACATAAAGATTACCAAATCTCACATGCAATGCTCTAACTTCAGTCGAGAACGAGACTGCTCCAAGATAGTGCAGATTCTGGACAATCAATAACAAATCTAATCAATGACTGTTCATTTACAGTTTTCTATCAAGGCCACTCCAAGTAAGACCTCATATCAAGTAAGCTTCTATCTTAAACTGATAAGAAAATGCAGAAAAACACAATTCAGACAGTAGATATACGAGATAAAAGTGCAATATTAATGTCATATTTTATGCAGTCATGTACACAAATTCGCCATGTATATTTCCCTATTTTTAACAAATCATGTCATAACAAAGCATAATGCTCCTTAAATATGACAAAAGGCTATGTTTGGAAGATAACAATCGGCACACAGAGTCTAACGACAATTAAAATTGCCTATGACATAGTTCATGAGGAGCAACACATCAAAATTAGGGGATTTGCAGCAATACATAAAGAATTAATAAAGGAATATATAGATTATCACAGAGATTGTCTTTGGCTCGAAGCTGATTGCCTAATTGCACAAAAAACAGTCTATTGAAAAATGCTAATTAAGCTAACACAATTAGTTGATTACATAGAAATTGTTCATTAAAGTAAAAAATTACTTACAAACAAATCGTAATAAAGAACTTGACAGTCCAAGCAACCAGCAAAAAGTATTGGCTTATTATCAATGCAGTGTATCTGTAAAAAAATGAAATGAAGTCAGTTTTAATGGATAAAATCAATCATGCACTTGTGATTACTAAGAAATTAATGGTGATAAAATAAAATTTACTGAAAAAGGTGTGAGAGATAATTTATCATACTGAGGTATTTTTTATAAACTTTCATTCCTGTGATGCAGTTAAGATTGGTCAAAACAAAGCAGATGCCGGATAGAAGTTCTGTCATATTCAAAATTGTAACTATCAATTAGCTGATCAAATGCTGCCGCTAACCGTTGTTTCCTGAGTTTTTCTAAAAAGTTAAAAAGTTCCCACACCTTGCCCAAATGTGATTAATTAGTTGGCATCAGATTCCGTAAAATATTTGAATCGCAAAGGTTTCAAAGAATTTGCTTTGATTTCTGAAGCTTAAAATTTGGTGCGCATCATACACAATGATAAAAGAGAAGAGCTTGGGTATTGGATATCCGCATGTGGTTGAAGTCAGGTCTTTAGAGGAAAGTAGAATAGTTAGAATGAAAATACCTCAATACACTTGATGGGTACTTTGCATGATATTTGAGCTTTTAGAGATAACATATTGTTCTGTAGAGGGAAAAGTGAAAGTCAGAAGCATAATTGTGATGCGTAATCGAGGTGACTAAAATAGGAGCGAAATAGATTTTTCGGGTTGAATAAAGAGTGAAAGAGGGAAAAAAGAGAGAGAGAGAGAGAGAGAGAGAGAGAGAGAGAGAGAGAGAGAGAGAGAGAGAGAGAGAGAGAGAGAGAGAGAGAGAGAGAGAGAGAGAGAGAGAGAGAGAGAGAGAGAGAGAGAGAGAGAGAGAGAGAGAGAGAGAGAGAGAGAGAGAGAGAGAGAGAGAGAGAGAGAGAGAGAGAGAGAGAGAGAGAGAGAGAGAGAGTAGATGAGAAGAGGTATCGAAGACAAAATAGGACGCAAAGATATTGTAAAAGGCTTTAATTATCATGTTTACCTTTGCATAATGACTTATAACTCTTTTGTCACTTGAACAGCTGTAGATAAGGTAACGAAAGACCTAAGAAGAATAATTGTATTGTTAATATGAAATATATATACATTGAACGGTATTGGTAGGATGTTAATATTTCATTTTCCGTTTATCCTCAAAATTATGATTGATTACAATTGAAATAAAACGAAGATTAAAGCAAAACAGATTAAACCAATATATTGGAAATACATAATACAATCTTACTTGCAAATCTAATATAGCAGATGTGTGTGGTCTGTATACTTTGTCATCAAGAAGCATTGAAGCTAAATGAATAAATAAATTAAACAAATAAAGATGCAGTTGATGTAAGAAAAAACAAATCAACAATGATCCGAATCTGGATCTTATCAATATATAGCCCCCGGCATAAAGAGCGTCTTTCAAATAAAAATTAATATCATAGAGTAGTATGCAGTTAATCTTAGGCTTGACATCTGTATAAGATGTGAGGAAAAATGATACGAAGTGATACTGATGGGATCGATTGACCTTTTAAGCATTTAAATTAAGAACTTAAACTTTGTTGTCCATTTAAGACTTTGCTTTATCTTTGAGTTTATGCTTGTCGTTTGAAGTTTAGTAAAGCAATAAAAGGATACCTATCTACGTTAGTTTCACCAAAGGCTGCTAATCTCACTTCTAATCATTTGTTCATTTACGTCATTAAGCATTAAATTTAGGGTTCCAATTCAATGTATATATACAAGTAATGTCGTTCAGTTTGGTTTTTTAAGACATCTATGATCAATCACATTTATCTCGCTTTCTCTGGCCCCGTATTCTCTGCACGATTGTTGAATTAATAAAAGTACGAGATTATATCATAGGTCCGTATTAATAAGAAACGCAACGTTTGTTGGACAGCCTGTAAGTGTTGAGACACTCATCTTGGTAGGAATCATGATACAAATCCAACTATTCCTTCAAAGTCCTCCTTAGTTTTTCTTTTGCATAAATCGGTGCAAGAAACTTTGCTTTCAGCCTAGCGAGTATAGGTTAGCAAACAACAGCATTTATGTTCTTATAAAATAAAATAATTCAAAACTTACAGTAATCTAACGGCGGTATTGAATTCGAATCATTTCTGTTTTTCACAATACTCTGTTTCAAATCCAACTTCTTATCTGGGTCACGTGCAACTGTTGACTGTTTCAGATCATCCGATTGGCCGATAGCTAAGCTACTATTAGAAACAGAATTTGAGTTTTGCTTCGAACCAATATTAAGTTTGTTTTTCTGTGATTCATTGATTAGCGATTTCAGCCTAGCTGATGCCTGTTGCCACACACTTTTTCCTGTAATTTTTTCTGCAGTAGCTTGCAACTTCTCATCGCCATTATCGTTTTTCATACTTTGATTTAAAGTACTACTTACACGCAGCCTCTTGTTATCAACAGGCCCATAAACTGTTGGAAAACATTCGTCTCCTTCTATGCGTTTCCGTTTATTCGGTAGACGTCCAACCTCGTTCTTACCAATATCAATATCCAATTCAATTCGCTCTGGAATATCAAAGCAATTTGAAACTCCATGACTGGTTTCATCAGTAGGTGTAAGTCCCACAGCTAAAGCCTCCTTAATAGACTGAGAATCCTTAACAAGTAAAGCCTCCTTCGCAGTTGATGTTGCCTTCACAGTGTCCGCGCTTGAAGCAGCAGCCTGAGTTTTCTTTGCAGTGTTCGTTTTATCATTAACAGATGTTCTTTCCAAACTGCAAGCATCATCTTTGTCTTCCACGTGTGAATACCCCGCTTTACGTGCCATTGGACTGAAGCTTGCTTGTTGCGCTATCGAGTTATTTGTTGAGATTGTTGCAGTTGTCAGGCTGCTTTCCAAACCTTTCTCTTCTTGTTTACTTTTTTCATCAGTTGTTTTTCCTACATCATACTTTCTTTGCTGCGTTTTCTTTTCCTGGATAACAAAAACGTCAACAATTGGAGTCATATTATCATTTGCACCGTCTCTTGCAACATTTTCCGAAGCAGTTTCAAGCTCAGGCTCTATCTCTGAGTCTTTTTGTCGTTCGTCCGTTTTCTTCGTTGCTTTAGTCACATCTGTTTTACCGTAAATGTCACGATGAAAAGCTTCTTTTCGATTTTCGATCAAATCACCGTCAAACTTTGGTGCCATGTCCCGGGTAGCCTCAAGTCTTTCTTTGTGCACTTTCTTATCGTGTCTTTGTATATTGCTTGAAGATTCCGTTATTGGTTTACCATCAAGCTTTGTTTTCAAAACAGTTATTGGTGATTGATATGGTTTATAAACTTTCAATCCTTGTTCTGTCATTAAAGAGGCAATGTCTGTTAATTGCACACGTGGTGAACGCCTTCCATCGCTACTTGAACCTGAATAGGAATTCTTATGTTTAGAAGAGTCGATTTCATTATGAGAGTTGATCAGCTTCAACTTTTTTGTTCTGAAATTGTGTTTTGATTTTTTTGAAACCTTGCCGTCATCTGATTCAAACTGGAATAGATCATTGCTCGTATTTAAAGAGCTTTCATATTCACTTATTTCAGAACTGGAAAATATTTTTTTAGGCACTGAAACAGGAGGCATTGGCGTACTAGACAAAAGATTTCCTTCACGCGATCGATTTCCAGTATCAGAAAATGTTAAATTTATTTCTTCGGAACAACCAGAACCCATTGATGTGTCTGTTTCTAAGAAAGAACTAGTCTGTATGGGTTTAAAAATTTTGATGTCGTCTTCAACTGATGCAGAATGATTTTTATCAAGTACATTCATGTTCTTGTCATTAATATTTTTCTCCCCGATTATGTCCCTCCAATGTTTTCGTTTTTTCTTTTTCTTACTTCTGCAGCCATTAGTTTCTTTCAAATAATCTCGAATCGAATCTTCTACTCTTATATTGTCCTTTTTTATTCCGTCTTTCCAATTCTTTTCTTTTTGCCCCTTCAAGTTGACTACATTATCATGTTCCACAGCAGATCCTTGTCTAGATTTTGGCAAAGGAAAACTCTGAACATCTACACCTAACTGTGATTTGATAAGTATCTTATGCTTTGAAATTCGGTTTAAAGTCTTCTCAAAGTATCTTTCTTTTATACGCCACACTTTCAGTTTTTCTTCGATTGATGCCATGCGTTTCATATACATCTGTATTTTACTCTTTGCAATTGCCATTTCATTTTGTGTTTCATTTTCTCTTTTCGTCAGTTCATTATATTTTTTAACCGCTTTATCGTAACCTACAAGATTTCAATATATAGAAAGTTACATGCATGCAAAGAAATAATTTATTATTGATTGACCGAGAAAATAATTTTATGGTTGACCAAGAAAATACAAAGCGCTACTTTTAAACTGGAAGTTTCTTTGCCCATTATTAATTTCTTTCGCATGATAAAATGCTTTTTTATTTTTGATATGCAAGCATCATTCAATTATTAATCTGATATGTTCATTTTACTAATCTTACAGCTTCATTTTCATTTTCTTTAGATTAGTATTGTCCCTATGGCGTAATGTCTTGCAAGAAATTATTTTGAAAAACATACTATACACGGTAATCACAACTCCAAGTGACTATCTTCTATATGAGGCAAAACATGCTGATTCATTTAATAGTAATCAGCTTTACATTAAAGTGTACATTATTGTATATAGATATAGAAATAAAGATATAATTTGAGGTCTGATTCGTCCGCAGCATAGTGCTGGATATGTGCGCCCGTAGAGCGCAATACAAATTAAGAGTCGAAAATTCAGCTTTAATTGTTGTATCTGTACGTCTTTTTCGTGATGAAATCACTATTCAGGAGATCTTGTATGGTGTAGAATACCTATCTACTGAAAAAAGATTTAGCCAGGAAACAGGCGTACAGTTGCAACAAATCGTAGTTCAATCTTTCTTCTACTCTCAACAGATATATAGATATATAGATACAGATGCAGAGATGTTTTTATAAACCAGCAAGAGATGCAAGTCATGCAAGAGATTTTTCAGATCATTATTAAGTTAAATAAACAATTAGAATATGTGATTAGAAATACAAGGTGATATGTAATATTACCTTTCTCAATCCTTGGTCTTTTTAATTTGCTCGACTCATAATCATTTCCATTACGTCTCTTTTTCGATTTACCTTCTTCAATGTTTTCCTGAACTTTATTTTGCTGATTAGTTTTCGAACTTCTGTCGGCAACATTAAAACCTTCTTCTTCGTCATCTTTCTTCCCTAATTTTCTTGACATATTTTTATCATCTTTTGGCTTAGAATGATCTTTAGTAGGTAGACTCTTCCGTCTTTTCTTACCAATTTGATTCACTTCCCTTTCTTTCCTATTTTCTTTTTTCTTTTTAAGATTATCAAAAAACGTTCGTAGCAAACTGCGGTGAATTGCTTGAGTCTCGAGTGAAGCTGATGATGTTCCGTTCCCTGCTGTCTGAAAAGGTCCATTGATACCTGTCCCATCTTTTTTGTTTTTAGTAGTTGTTGAAAATGTACTGCTAGACACTTGGGCAGCATCCCTATCAATGTCTTCTTTGCGTGCAATATCAGAAAATGATTTTTCTCGTACTGCGTTTGCACGAGCAAGATTAGTAGACGTGACTTTTGCATCATTTGAAACGGGATTTTGTGATTGTATAGAAACGGCTACTGAGACTACTGAATCTGACATTTGAATCGTCTTTTTTTGTTTATCATTTTCACTTTTTCGTTGTGCGAAGTTCACTGCTGATTTACTTTCTTTTTCTTTTTCATAAGAAGTTTTACTCACTATCATTCTAGAGCCATTTGACGCAGAATCGTAAGGATCCACGGGCGATGGTTCTAACTCTGATGTGCTTGAGATATACAATGCTTTTGACTTCTCCTTGAACTCACCAATATGCTGAGTAACACTGACTGTTGATTTCTTTCGCTGTTCATTTTCACTAGTAGCTCTATTTGTTACATCTCTCGAATCAATTAACTTGAAATTGTCTGCCTGCCAGGTTTTCGCTACCTTTAAAGCATCACTATGTTGTACTTTTGAGATTGAAGTGTTTTCGAGATCTCGATTCAAATCAATTGTTCCACTTTCAATTTCGATCCGTTTTGAACTCTTATCACCGCCCCTTTTTGAGTTTGAGCTAGTATCTAAGGGCGTTGCGACCGAGTCATCACTTACCTCTGTAACCTCCTGGGCTTTCGGTATTGTATGCATTACCTGTGTTCTAAGACCTTGCTCTCTGTTTGATGTGGTAGAAAATTGTGAAATAAGGCGTCCTAAACTGGCAATTGGTAAATTGCTATGTGAAGATGACGTCATATTATTTGATAGACTTGAGTTTGTTGTGTGTGCAGTTGTACAAGAAGTTGAACCTGAGGCTGAAGATAAAGGGCTTTGCATATATGTAGCATGGGTTTCGTCAGCTGTACTAGACTGTGCAGCTATTAGCTTTTGAATACATGCTTCTAGTGTCTCATTTATATTACCTGTTACAGCAGTTGCATCATTTTTATCTGAATTCCAAGAATCTGTAATCTTATTCTTGGAAACACTTGCAGCGGATATTTTACTTCCGGAACTCGTTGCAGTTGGTCTAACAGGAGTAAGAGCTACAGTTGTGCTGATTGTTGTTGCCGTGTTCGTTAGAATTGCTTGACAATCACTCCGCATGGCTGTTGTAGTTAAAGGCACTTCTACTGACGATCGAACTGATGATGTTTGCTCCTTCGTTGCAACATCTGTGACTTTATCTGTAAGGCCAACGCTCTCACTGCCTTGCAGAGTATGACCCCCACTAAAATTAGGCTCATCGCCTTCCCCACCACTTTTCTTATCACCACCGTAATGCTTATTGAGCAGCTTCCTCACATTTGCAGGAAGATTTGTCCTGGAGAGGTCAAGACCACTCAATGGGTTTTCTGTTGCTTTATGGAGGTATTTAAACCTTGATGGAAGACTCAGTAGATCACTTTCATCTTCAGAATCGCTCAAGGTCACTGTCATCCCATCTTTAGAACAAGTAGGAGGTGGCTGGTTTTCCCTTTCTACTTGAGAGATTGTGATGGTGGTTTGGGAGACGATGCCAGTGGACTGAGAAACAATGATGGTGGGTTGAGGTGCAGATGCTGAATCATTAGCAGATGAATCCGGGCCAATTGGTGATGATGCGGGACGCATTAGTTGTGGCGTGGTACCAGGCGAGTTTGGCAACTGTTTATCACTTTCATTTTGCGATTTTTGTAATGCAGTCACTCTTGCATGATGAATAAACACATCACGAACCACTTTTTCATGATAGGTGCAAAATCTGGGAAGATTCAAAAAAATAATTTGAGGATGGTATAAAATGTGATGGTAGACAGTGGTATTGATTGTGAATTGATTACACGGCACACAGAGTATCAGTAGAAGGCATACGGTGGCCTTATTGTGTAGTAACACTTGATATACCGATGTAATGTATTCTATTTTAAAACAGGAACATCTTGTAATCATCTTGCAATGAATATCATTGGCTTAGAACTCTCTAAGTATGTTACAAACTAAAGTCAACCATGAGGCATAGTTGTAAATGTACAGATAATATGAACAGAAAAATAAAACTTCGAATGATTCCTGGAAGGTTCTGATTTGAGCTGAGAGCTCCAAAGATTCACGATCATTTCATGTTAGTCCAAAAATTAAATCTTCCTAAATCTGAAATCAAGACGGCTCAAATCCCGAAACCGAATTTAATATATACAACGATTATAATTTGAAGGATTCAATGGATATAAAGCAAATTTGATAAAAGCTCTAAATGTACCAGCAACTGGTTGCTCACAAGCATTTGCAACTTTTTATCACCTCTACCAAATTACATAATGCATGGCATTCCTAAATCCAGGATACCGAATTTTCGATGAGAAAGGTTTTTCAAAGGGATGATGTCACAGGTCAATGCGAAGGAGCATGTCTGAGACAAAGCTAAGAAAAATAAATTCAAAATGTATACTTATGCTCTGCTGAGGTGGGGCAGCGTCTTCCATCTTTGTATCTGAATTCACATTGATTTGATAAATTTGATGATTTCAATGACTCATCCAAAGAAAGAATACTTGACTCCAACGAAACATTACTACTACCCAATGCTTGTTGGTCATTGGCGATAACAGACACTTCAGGATCTTTACCCTTGAAGAAAAACTAATTGTTAACAGATTGCTAGGGCGAAATATCAGCACAAACATCGTTGATTTCGATTGTTTTGCATTCTTTCAACGCTTTGCGAAGGTCTTACGTCTAACTATGAAAAACAAAGAAAGCGAAATGTAGGTAACGAAAATTTTACTTGATCATGTTGCTCCTTATTTGTTGAAAATTTTGATGGTGCCTCAGGGTCCATTACCATTTCATTTCTTCCTGAAGACACAGGCTCAGTTAAATGGTTTTGCTGCGTTTTTGAATATTGTGTTGTTATACTTCCACCAAGCAGATTCGTTACATCATCTGAGCGAAACAGACTATGCTGAGCACTATTTTGGACACCACTGCTTCTAGCCGTATTGACAATAACATTTCCTGCCGAAACTGCTATGGTACTTTTGGTGGCATGACCAGTGGCACTTTTAGCTGTACTCACAGCATTGATTTCAGCCACATCAACATTGGCACTTTTAGATACGGCCGCATGAGCACTATTAGCCACATCAACATTGGCACTTCTAACTGTACTCACAGCTGTACTTTTAGGTCCGAGATTTCTGTTATTGGACACAGTTTCTTCATCGTTTCTATGGAGCTCCCTACTATAAGCACCTCTATGTGCACCAGTAGTATTTGAGGAATTTGAAGAATTAGTCCTCGGCATCGGCAATTGATGCGCAGAATTTGTCAAACAGGCTTTAACTGCAGATGTTACAACATGGCCGACAGTACTGGGACGTGAATCAGCTTCATTTTTGTTTGTAAACAAATCATTTCGTGATAACGCATTTGAAGAAGGATAAACTTTTTCACTAGATTTACTCATACTATAATCCATATTATCGGTCATCGAACCAATAGTCTTGCTTCTCCAAGGTCGCCCTTCTTTAGTCTGTGTTGAATCTTTATTTTTTGATTTAACATCTTTTACAATTTCTTTCACGTGTTTTGATGTCAGTGAACCGAAATCAGAACCTAAAATGATAATGTTCCTTCTGTTTTCATTTTCAGATTTGTTTCCCATTATATGATTTTTACTACTTTTTAGTGTTTTTTCATGGTTTTTTCGATTTTCATGATCATCCTCTTTAGATACAGATTCTGAATTGGTCGTGGATGACAAATAAGTATTTCTTCTTTCATCTTTATTTAAGCTAGCAACCGTGTAGTTATTCTTCGTAAAATCTAATGTAGAAGAAGACATCTCTCCTACTTCCAAAACGGTGGCTGTTCTAGTACTCTGATTTCTAGTAGAATCGCTAAAAAATGGAGCCTTTTTCAATGGACTGTTTAATGGGGATTTAATTGAAGGCGTCTTGCTATTCAACTCCTTGTTAACATATGGTTGATTTGTTCGATTTTTCTTTGAGCTTAGCTGATCACATGTTTCAGAAGTGGTTATAATGCCTCTTGAAATAGAACCGCTTCCTTCTGCAGCCATTACACGCTGTTCCATCCTTTCTCCGTCTTTCTTGTTGTTATTATTTTCTTGTTTGTTGCTTTCATTGCTTGCATCTGCTGAATTTTTTCCCGCTCCACGCCAAAGATTTTCAACTGCATAACTTGCTAGTACTTCTTCTTCCTTGCTGCTTACAAAAGGGCATTCGAAATTCTTATTTCGATCATCTGATCCTTCCTTTTGGTCTCTCTTTTCGCTTCGATTGGCAACCTCCTCATCAATTACTGCATCCTTTACATCCACGCTTTCAGTATCCCTTGAAAGAATTTTAAATGAATCTGGACATTCTACCACCATATCCCTTGAATATCTGAGATTATCTTTCTCAAGGTTATTCCACGAATTCTCCCTTGATGATGTATCATTTTGCGATGAACTTAGCTGACTGCTGAATTGCACAGAATTTCGAATGCTTTTATCATTTATCTCTTTTATTTTCTCACGCATTTTCCTGGTAGCTTCAAATCCTTTAAAACTTGTGTCTAGAACTTCAATTTGCATGTTACCAGACACCTTCCTAGAATCATCCAGTGATATTTCATTGCTAGTTATTGATGAATTTTTATTCGCTTTTGTCATCATTCCTTCAGGCCGCATAGAATTGGGGCTTTGTAAAGGGGGCCTGTTATTAAACTGAATTGCCATACTCTGATCTGCAAATCGATTTTGAAGTTGGTGCGGCCATCTACGTTGTGGAGTTGAATAATCATGAAACTTATAACTTGCAGCTCTATGTCCATTGTGATTGAATCCACGAGGTCGAGGAATATAACGCGGACCAAAATTATTTGGAACAAAAAATCTAGGAGGGGAATATTTTAGTCTATGAAATCTTTGACCTCTTGGTTGGTAACCTCCATGAAATATCCAGTTTTGAAACTGTTTATTGGGGTTTTTCCAGAGAGCTACATCATCATCTTCTGTCATTGCTTCAACAGGTGTAGGCCCTGCAATATTTGTCTTCCATTCTTGCAATTTTTTCTGATGATCATCACCATGAATATGCTTTGTAAAGGACAATAAACCAAAAATGTCTTCATCACATAAAGTGCATTTGTGGATGTAGTCCCTGAAAAACAATAAATGAGAATTGGACATGCCAGTAGGAGATCCATGTCAAATAGAAAACATCAATCAATAGATCAGGAAAGCTATAATGGTATACAGAGTATGACAAACAAAGAAATGCACTTGTTAATTTGCAATTCTAATCAAAATTAAAGCCATGAATCATATAATCATTTTATCATCTCTCATTACCATTAAAAGATTCTTATGATGAGAATTGTTGAAAAAAACAAGAAAAACCATAAAAAGAGCAAAAAACAAGACAATGTATAATTGAAAATAGTAAATATAAATATATTGAATTTCTAAAGTTAATATACTAATATTTTTCTCTGGCATACCATGCTCCATCAGAGTGATAGGCAGATCATATACTCCAAATACTTCCATACAGTTATATTTCAGTAAATGGGCATCTGATCAGCTGAATAATCCAGATAATAAAAGCTGTGTATTTTCAATTATATTCTAAGGGCTAATAACAAATTCTAAGGAAATACAGTTGATTAACTTATCAGTTACTTTAAAAAAATGTCATCAGAATTGACCATACCTTCCTTTCTCTTTGTCCAGCTTCTTGTGATGGAGAAGGGACCAGGTATGCTCTTCAAGGTCCTAAAACAAAGCAAATGATTTGTCTAAGAAAGAAATTACAAATTTATAAAAAATTTGTTATAGAAAGGGGAGTGGCAGGAAGGTGGTAATGGAAAAGAAAGCAAGATATTTTGGATATGAAATATGCAAACAAGACAAAATAAACTAAGTAATGTTCTTTCTTGACGATAATTTGGATTGGCTAAACCTCACTACTTTGCATGTATATGATCAATAACACCTGCTATAACACACTTGATTCAAAAATTATATCAAATGTTGTCCATATTTTCCAAAACTTCTCCATAAGGGGTGCTATTTCAATTGGATTTCCAAGTAGGATATCTAATAAACAACTGGATTTGCTGAACACTTTTGTGTAAAAATGATCATCTGCTGAAAGCCCTCAGTTCACTACATAAATTAAACAGTAACCATCTGTAACACCAAGGGTGACAATGCCCACATTATCCTATTTACTAGCATGATTAATACCTACATTTTTTGTCAAATACTCTAGACTGCAAATGTCACAAAAGTGTGACTCATCTGATTTATCTTTGCATGCTGTGTCATCCATCACATCATTTTTCTGCAAATAAAAATAATTCACGCAAATTTTTAGCAATCATATGGCTTGATATAAGGTTGGGACAAAAATTAGGCTGAAAATCTCATAAATACATACATACATATAAATATTAATTTTGTAATCCCTACCCCACTTCTTCATTAATCTATTTTAAATTAAATAACTACTCTTTTAACAAAAATCCAGTTTTAATTTCTGGTCTTCACAATGCTTATCAAGCTTTTTATAAAGATGTTCAAATTTTGCGTCTGGACTACTTTTTCTGGCAAACTATCCCATGTTCTGATGCATCTTTCCATGAAAAAGTTCTTTTGAATGTTTAACCTTGCACAAGAGTTTACCAGTTTTAATGTTTCAATTGATGAGTGAGTGTGTTGTGAAATTCCTTAAGTCTGCAGAGCATGGCAGAACTCGACGAGATCTTGCGTATGCAAGGTATAAAATGGGGGTTGCATGGCGTGCAAATCTGATTCTCTTGGGTGCACCAAGCTGCTTTAGGTACCTATATTGACCTCTTACGCATATAATACGTGGGTGCAAAGCCTGATTTTTGGAGAGCAAGTCGATCTGCTGCAAATTTTCTTGTGCATGCAGTTGCCACGCTCTGCAGACTGGAAATTCCTTTTGATCTATGCTGTATAACTGAGTGGTGCCAACATCATCTTTTCCATTTAGATATTTGTATACTTGCATACTTAAATGCATATCTACTGACGCTAAAATTATGG
This sequence comes from Catostylus mosaicus, assembly GCA_964019065.1. Taxonomy (NCBI): domain Eukaryota; kingdom Metazoa; phylum Cnidaria; class Scyphozoa; order Rhizostomeae; family Catostylidae; genus Catostylus; species Catostylus mosaicus. Next base: position 760,852 of record OZ025188.1, on the reverse strand, counting down.
GCAACTGGGTTTCCTGTGACTTATAATATTTTATCTTTTTTTTAAATTTTCATATGGTAGCCCTCTTCAGTGGATCTTCAGTTACTATACTGCCATTAGAAATAACCAGTTGATCCACACCATCATCATTCATTTCAAGAGTGCGGCGAATGTAAATAACGAATCTTTGAAAGCAGAAGTCGACTTCTGCTACGGAGTTGCAAGGCAGCTGGCAACGAAAGCCTTTTGGGGAGAAATGGGCTTCGCTTCCAAGTAGCGGAATTACAAAGAATTAACAGATTAGCTGCTTGAAATAATTAAATGCATCGAAGCCAGGCGTTTCAAAGATTGTATTTACATTTATGAAGAGTTAACAAACCTGATTTCTTCAGTATTTTTTAGAATTTTTTGGACCATACACAGCGTGATGTTTCTCAATCATGGCGCCTAGGAGAAACCCTAAGCCTCGTTTTCAAGTAGCAACTATAACAACAAACAGCTCGTGATTTCATCAAGCTAAACTGCAATGGTGGAAAGCGGCGTTTGGTTGCTGTGAGGAAGGACAAAAATGAAACCTTTAACTGCAGTATTTTCCTTATTATGTACATTTTTAACTGCAACGACACTGCTCTACCTAGTTACTATTGAAGTGTCGTCCAAACTAGTTAGCCAAGATGAAGTTAGGTTTGTATTTACAAGCTATTTTTATATATAGGCCTTAATCCTAAAATTTATAATTCTGTTGGAGAGAATATTCTTTCATATCCAACAAGATCTCAGGAACGCAAAATGAAAAAAAATTGCAAGGCAAATATATACTTAAAACTATAGTTCAGCCAAAAATTACTTATACATAGCAATCAGCAAGTGCCAACAATGAAAAACCAACCATTATTTTTTATAGGAACTGCGGGGAACAAAAGGGCAATCCCCCTTACTTTTTGGCAAACTATGCATCAAGGCTAAAGCCAAGGCCTGGGGGATGGGGGCACCCCTCAAGGACTGCAAATTGCCATTTCATTTCAAAATTTTCCTGAATTAAACAATACATTTAACAATATGCTTATGTTCTGTGAACAATAGGTCTATTATTTTACAAGTAATTGTCAGAATTTTTGTTTTTCTTGCACCCTGTTCAGAAATGCCTGAATTTGGCCCTGCTATGTACCAGGGTGAATTCCATGTATGGTCCATGCTGGAGATTAGGCCAACGTATGCCAAGAAACAACAGGAAAAACACTAAGTGAGTCTTGACAGTACACAGTACAAAAGTACACAAGTCTTGACCTTTCTTATTTGTCAAGCTCCATGCCAGAGATCTCCTGGCTTATGTGCATGAAATGCACTCTGGGCTATGCAAAAGTGCTATTTCCAAATCCAAAGGTGCCCTTTCTGCACAGTCCTTTGCTCAATTGTAAATGTTAGATGAACATGCCCAGAATATGCATTCTGTCTTGTGTATAAATTAAAAGGATTTTTCTAGGAGTATGCAATTCAAGTATCCAAGCAATTTGAATGACTTAAAAGAATTAGCTGCAATGATGAAATCATTTAAAGAGATGTATTATGGCCACATTCTACTTCTGTTTTGTTGTGCATATCTCTACAAACAATCATTTGCAATTCCTGGATCTGTATTTTTGGTATGTGCTACTGAACTGTATTTAGATGATAATGAAAGGATTTAAATATTTCATGATCAATATGAACATATTATTTGTTAGCAGCTTGATCTCATTGTTTAACCCTAATATGATTTCCTGTGATTATTTCAACAGAATATTCTCAGTGGTGCATTATTTGGTATTTATTTTGGATTCCCATTGGTCTGTTTACTAACTGCAATTGGGGCCACTTGCTGCTACTGCTGGTCAAAGTACTTTGGAAAACCAATACTATTGCATTATTTTCCTGAAAAGCTGCAAACCCTACAGAAAAAAGTAGGTTTTATTAAAAAATTATTTGAAGCAATAGCTCTATTAAGACTAAGGAAAGCCAACTGTAAACCTTTGCATTAACCAGAAACATTATCTTCTGGGTTGTATCAAAAAGTTTTGTCTTGTTTGCTGCTCTATATTATCTGATTTCAGTCATGTTCCATCTGCATCATGTAAATACTTTTTTATTTTATCTATGCATCAACCTAATTTTTCACTCTGCAATATTGGCTTTCTGTTTTGCAGGTTGATGAAAACGATGATGGTTTATTCTTCTTCTTGTTGTGCCTAAGATTATTTCCAATGTCACCCAACTGGTTTCTAAATATGGCATCTCCAATGCTGGGGATACCTATGCATTACTTCTTTGCATCAGTCTTTATTGGTATGCAATGGATCATGTTTTGATAACTGATTGATTGATTGATTGATTGATTGATTGATTGATTGATTGATTGATTGATTGATTGAATGATTGATTTATTGATTGATTGACTGATTGATTGATTGAATGGTTGATTGATTGATTGATTGATTGATCGATTTATTGATTGATTAATTGATTGACTGATTGATTGAATGATTGGTCAATTAATTGATTGATTGATTAATTAATTGATTGATAGATTGATTGTTTTGTTTGAATGATTTGCCTTTTATTCATTGATTGCATGGTTGATTGACTGATTGATTAATTGATTGAATAAATGATAGGTCGATCAGTTAGATGTAATAAGCTTCAGGCAAGTTTTCCTTCATTTATCTGTGTTTTCTTTTCCCTCAGGTTTGATACCATACAATTTCATGTGCTGCCAGGCAGGCTGTATATTATCAGAGATCTCCTCAATTAATCAAATTCTTACACCATCAGTCATTTTAAAGATGGCATTTGCTGCTGTTATTGTTGCTTCACCTGGTTTACTTATAAGAAGCAGCAGAAAACAACGTTTAAAACATGAATAAGTTAGCAATAGATAATCAGTTCTTTCATTGCCAGCTCTATCATTCTTTAAAATTGCTTATTTTCAGCCATACAGATTCTCATTTTCCAGGCCCCTTAATGTCATTGATTGAGAGAGTTAAAACTTTTCCATCTTTCATGCTTAAGGCTAAATGAATGTAAACAGGAAAGCTGGTAAATATAAACCCAAAAACAAAAACGTTTTATTGCACTTTTGTTAAGTTTTATCACTAATTTTTTATTAAAATTCCATTTAATGGAGTTACAAGAGTTTTATGATTTACAATTGAAATATTTTGGCAAAAATACGTTTATGCTTGGGTTTTTGACTCATTCTCTTTATTCTCCTGAAATATGCCAATATCTGTTTACATTCGAGTTTTGGTTAAGAAATGGGGAGAAAGATAAAAAATTGATTAATCTTGTTAATTTATGATATAATTTGTAACTTATTTACAGTGAAATTCGTTAGCCAATAAGAAAACAGGCATTTTTTAAGCTTAATAGCACCAAAATTTACAACAAAAACAGTCTTGTGGCTAGGCAGTCACCAGTAAGGTAACAGCGTCTCTAAGAAGATGCAGTTCTGAATGAAAGGCTACTTTGGTATTTTGAAAGCGGTGAATGAAGGGCTGGTCGCAGTTGAACGTCACGTGGTATTTGCAAGCTCTTCGCAAGAACGCGTTCTCTTGGTTCAGCGCTGCTAAATCTCTCTGTGAAGAAAAGTTACATTATGTTAAGGCTAACTGTACTACTTGGTCTGCGCTTTTATTGGCTCTGAACATTTAGGAGGCAGAATTAGGAAAACATTGCGGTCACATGGTTGCTGGCTGGAGGAAGGTCCACGAAAAACGATAGAAACTCCGATGCCACACCCAGGCTATGCCTATTTTCTATTGGTTTGCCTCCCGGCATGTTTTTGTGCGGAGGAGGTTTAACAACTTTTCTGGATTTTGTAAGGAGGTTGTTTAAAGCATAGATAAGTTATGTCAGAGATCTCTTACTCACGTCATAACCAATCCCTTTTGGTGTGGTTTGTGATGCAGACTAGAGATCAGAAGTAATAAATATTCACTGGGTTACATGAGGTAGGAACATCCGCCATTCTTTCCGTTCGCAACATCTTGGTTCAAATATCTGGTTCTTGTGCAATGCAAGTTTCTTACCTCTTTTTTCCAAGTAATACGTAGTTTCATCTGGTCCATATCGCAATCCTGCTATCTTGCAGTTCTATGAAAAACAGATCAACCAAAAATACACATCTATTAACACAAAAACGCAATCGCAGTCATTCACAATAGCTATGCCTTTTCTCTTGTTGTTTTAGATTCGCATCAACTTATCTTATATTTTTGTTTACCAGCTCTTCATTGTCGGGACCTCCTTTATACTCGAACCTCGATGAATTAAGCTTCGATATCCCAAAATGATGCCATCGCTTTTGCCTTTTTAACTAAGTGTTGCCAAGACGAATCGTTACATTGAATTTTTCCACAACGGTTAATCCAAACTTTTGTCCAGGAATTGATCAAAAGTTGAAAACCAACAATGACAATCCCATGCCCCATCACTTTTATCCAGCAACAGCCAGTTTGCCAGTTTGCCCCTTTGCTCTAAAAATCCCCCTTTTATCTTAAAAGAGTGCCTCCTTTTTATTCTAAAATTTGCCAGTTTTCATCATAAAAATGTCACTTTTATCATGAAAGTGCCCATTTTGTCGTGAAAGTGCGTCATCTCATCGTGGAATTGCCCTTTTTTTCGTGCAAATGCCGCTTGTTACCGTGGAAGTGCCCCACTTTAGATGCCAAAATTGTACAAAACAATTCCCCTTTTTCATTATGCCCCCCCCATTTTTCAAAATGTTTCTACGCCTATGTCAAGAGAGACAACTGAGTTGTTACCAATATCCTTTAGAATAACGAAGGAAAATGCGTCGTAAAAAACTTCCAAGCTTACCTCGACAATGAGGTTTCTGTTTTTCATATCATGTTTGAATGCTTGAGTGTATCTTTTTGGTATTATTGGATGATATCTAGAGAATACTGGAATTCTGAAAAATAAAAGAGGATAAAAAATTCGCCTTTCAATAAAAGTTACAAGAGAAGATGGTCAAATGTTGCGGGTAAGTGTTGGGAATATATCCTGGCAGACTCAAGCAAAGGTTCGGAAATTTGGAGAAAAACAACCCAAGAGTGAAGGAAAGAGGATTAAAAACTTTTTGATAGAAATTTTAATGTTGACAACAGCCAGATAAAAAAATTAGAAATAAATCCGTTCATCAAAAGATGGGCGCTGCAGATTATTTTGTTTTAAAACAGTTTTGTGACTCAAAAAAGTAAATTAAATTATATTTTATGCACACCCTGAAAAGAATGAAACCACATTTATTGTTGTTAGCTTGCTTTCAGTTATCAGTTAAATTCTAAGAGTCCATTTCATCTATTCAACTTGTTGCATTTGTGATTTGCAAACATAGCCTCAAATTTTAAGGTGATACATTTTACAAAACAGCGCTAGGCCTTTATCAGGTATCTAACAACTGCTTCAAGTATTTATGACAATTTCACATTTAAAGTTACCACTTACCCTGCAGATCTCACATTCATGGAATCCATGCTGCTTTTTAAATGCCGTACAATACAGACTTATAACAGTTTTCCTTAAAATATCAGCTTATTGTCTCGGGAGACAACAAAACGCTACTTAAATCTTTCTTCTCATACAGGTGAAATAAACAATTTCCGCATTTTGTGTTGTCATGGTAGCAACGTAGAGGCGCCTTCGCAGCTACGATTAACTGCTCGCAACAATAAAACAGTAACTTACAATTACACTAAATATTTTTTATTACTATCAAGAGTTTGCAACACGTATGGAATAATATGATAAATTTTTAATTTCGGCGTAGGTCTTAAGTAAACTTTTAGCAAGCTGCTTGCTTGAAGCATTGCAAATCTTCTAAAACAGGAGATTTACGAACAGAAGTTGCAACCAGGTCAAGTTTGTGAAACAACGCAAAATAAATACAGTAAATCTGAATGATGTATTGGCTTTTTTGTTTTAATTTCAATATAGCTGAATCTTATTGTTTCAAATGCGTAAAGTTTGGAGTCAAAACTACCTTATGCAAAAAGAAATAAAATAACAGAACATACAACCAGGTCACACTAATGATGCAACAAAAACAAAACACAATGGAACTAGCGCACATATTCAATATTTTCCAGCTTTACTTTGCAGATTGCTGCAACCGTCAATTAGGATATGTTTAAGATACACGTTAAGGGGGGAGTATGAGATGGAAACGGTAGAAACAATTATTTTCTAAAAAACTTATCAATTTAGCCAAAAATAAGTATTTTGCTTCTGTTATTTTGAGCGAGTTTTATCAAAGTAGCTTGAAATTTTACCCAATTAGAGAAGGGTATTATACTACCGGGGTGCTTGAGGGGGGTATTTGAAAAAGTGCAACACTCCCTCCCTTGACCACGTTGTTTTGGGGCGGCTAGGCGTCGAAGCCATTTCAAACATTCACAACTACATATGACCTCGTTTTCAACAAAATCTCCGTAATTTTGAATGGACAATAATGGCGAAGGATGAAATTTATAGCTGTGGGATCATTAAGTCACAAAATATGTTCTTGTGTTTAATTTATCTTGTTATTTCTTTTTCAAGCTTATCAGTTGTTTTTGGTGAGTTTAAAGATAATACAAGTAGTGATGTTCTCGGTAAGTATCTCTGAGTTCATCATTCCTTGCCCTAATGTTGCCCTTTTACTTATCTTCGGCCTAAAATCCTTGACCGCTGTCTCTGCGGTGTAAGAGGACAGTTTACACCCCTCTAGGGATGGGAGCAGAGAGAGGAATTGTCACTGCATGTCTTGACAAGGGAACTGAATAAGGAAATACAAACATTAATAAAGAGACTGTTTAATTTCTAATCTATTATAATTAACCTTTCATTTCCAGACGTTGTAAACTTTATATACATACGCTCTTACTCTTCAATACTCTGATTTATTTTGAAATAGAATGAGGATTTTGAATTAACTGGTGTTGTTAAGAGAACCTTTTTTAATTATCGCAGGTTGCATATCCCAAACGGATCTGGAAAGAAGTGTGAGTAGAGCTCGATTAAATTGTGTCAACAATCCATCATCATCAGTCAATCATCAATCATCATCATGTTGATCATCATCATCACCATCATTATCATCATCAGAATCATCATCATCATCATTATCATATTTATATTTCTAATGGTTACCCATCTTAATGTCCTCCACAATTAGTACAAATCTCGCTGAAATTTTTTCTTCCTGTGTTGTCTTATTGTCTGAGTTTAGTCTTCTGATGCAAGATATTCTGATGCAGATCTGAATATTTTGCTGTCTTAATGAAATTCAAGGCTTTCATCTGAAACGTTACCAAAATGTATGAAAAAGTTTCCAAAAAGCCAATGACCGAGGTGGAATATTTTGTGTTTCATAATTAAAACATGTTATAACTTTTTACTCATATTGCATTATTTAGCCTATTGTTCTACTCATTGAGCAAAAAGAAAAATGGGATTTGAAAGAGAAGAAAGACCTAGAGACCAAGCTTGGTGTGTTGCATTATCATTATTTCTGTTGGGATTTATCTGTCTTTTCTTGGTTGCCAAATTTGTATGTTTATTGAAGAAATGTATCATGAATGAACTTTATAACCCGACCTACAGAGAATAGGACCTGCTAAAATGATTTGGATGGCAGATTTAAAAAACTTTTGTTTTTGTTAGGCTAAAATTGAAAGAACAGAATCAAGTAATGCGAATTTTTTAAACAGAGCTTCTTATATTGAAAGTCATTTTGTTAAAAATACAAAGAGACAAAATAGTTTTTATATGAATTTATTTTTTCAAAATATCTGCAACTTTCGATAACCGCATTCAGTTATACTCTAATTTTTGTTTTCCTGGTTAATTTTTAGTGCAAGGATTCACAGAATTGGATAGATGCAATTTTGATGAAGCTGTGCAAGTATTTGATGGCATTCTTGAGGTAATATTTTTGTTGCCGAAGTACATTTGCTTTCATATCAGTTACCTAATGTAGATACAAGAAATAAGGTATTGACTTAAATATCTGAAAAATATAAAGTGTTATTTTATTTATTAACAGGATGTATCAAGTGATGACATATGGGTGGCAAATTTAGGAAAAGCTCTTTCGATGTCTAGGAGAGCATCAGTAGTAAGTATTTATAAGACAAGAAACACCCAACACTGGGGAAGCATTCATAGCACTGTAGTGGAAATAAAAAGCTTAAATGAAAAGATAGCATAACAGTTCTAGTAAAATTCATATAAATATCAAACATAAAATAAAAACATAGGCTGTTTTATTGTTACATTTTTCTTTATATGAATTATTGTCATAATTATTGGCTACATGTTTTTTTAGAATAACAAAAGTATGGAAGAATCAATGAGATATGTAGAAAAGGCTCTCAGAATGAGACCAAGCCATCCTTTGAGTTTACAAGTCATGGCAGAGGTTTTTTATTAAATTTTGTTTTATTTTTACTTGGTTTATTTTACTACAAAGAACTTTTTAAAATCAATCAATGAATTTTAAGCAGCATTGTTAAGTTATTATTATCATGTTGTTGCCTGAAGCATGCATGCATTGTTTGATTTTTGGAAGGTTTTGATGAAAAGCAATTTGTCTTTATCTGAGGATAAAGTTCTCATTTATCAGCTTTAAAGAGGGAAAGACTCATTTCTAATGACTTTTCTTTTGCTTTCTTAAATTGTGGCAGGTTTCCAGCTGTTTAATCTTTTCATTTTTATCAAGTAGTAAATACGACCTCTGCATGTATGGCATGCTCTACTTTTGTTATAAAGCATCCAGAATGAAAAATCAACCTGAACTCATTCAACTTCATTCATACTTCAAATTTATATAATGTACAGATTATTTAAATCACTGTAGGCATTAATTATTCCATCCAACATATATTTTTTAATCATTTTTATATTAAAGGTTCAGTTCCGAGCTGGTGATATTAAGAAATCAATGGAGACAGCAAAAGCAGTCATTGAAATAAAATCAGATGGTCATGCACATGTTCTTGCTGGAATAATTGCATTTAAAAATGATGTAAGATTTATATATATTATAGAACAACACTATGAGACATTTATACAATTTTTTTTGATTTATATGGTTTCATTTTTGGCTCCCATCAAGTGTATGCTTCCAAAGAAAGATTTTTGCTACCCTTTGGTCAAACATTCTACATTTTTTAGATTAGATTTCCAAAGTTTTTAAATAGGAACTACCTAATCTGTCTTTTAGATTAGTATCAAAGGCATTGGAATATGAAGATTCTATTACCTCCACTTTTCTAGCCCTTCTATCGTTCCATTTTCGACTTTATTTTATAAATCTCTTGTATTTAGCTTTATTGGAATGCTATGAATTATCTCAAAATTGCATTAAAATATGAAGCTGGTAGTCACCCTGTTGTCCATCATTGCCTCGGCCATTCATACATTGCATTGGGGATGCTAAAGGTATTACAAACTCAAAACTTTCTTGTCCACTATCTTTTTTGTTTTGCTTGTCATTGACTTTGTCATTTGTTTTCAATTATTAGGATATCATCCATTCATTTATCATGCAAATGTAGGCTACATTTGCGCTATTCCCTGCCTGGTGTTTGAGCCGTGCAAATATTTACATTATCAATAACATGGTCCCTGAAGCTGATCCCTGAGAAACAGCAATAATACTCTCTTAAAATTCATTGCCTATAATCTGGTTTACAAATATACTGTTTTTTTAGCAAGAGGAACTCTTGAATTGAGCTATAGATGCTTTACTTGTCAAGCTTTTTAAATCAAATGTACTTGTTGATTTTTTTATGCAGGATGGTGTAGACTCACTGAAAGATCTTTTAGAGATCCAACCAGAGAATTCAGATGCTCTAAAGGCAATTGCAAATGCATTCAAGTATGAAATTGGACTATTTTATATACTTTCTCTCTGACTACAACTTAATAAATTTTACAAACCTATTTTTGAAATTGTACAAAAAGCAGAACATTGTTAAGCATTATCAAACAGCTTTTCTGTCCTTTCATTCCTGAGAGCTGTTTTGAACTGCTAAATTATAAAATGAATGAAAAGCAGAAACACATTCTAAAAGTTTTTAGTTTTACATTCTAAAAAACTGCAACATGAAAAGTTGCTATACTAAACACAAGATCAAGAGTACTTCAGGCCCAAGTTTATTTCAAAATTATTTTGGGAAAAGAAGTAGCTCTTTTCATTGGCTAAATGTCAAGTCAGGAAGTAAGGGTTTTGTTTGCTGAGTCAACCTCTTCTCAAATTCCTACAGGTTTGACATAATGATCCCTAAACTATCAAACAACTGCCCTTTTTGCCATATTCACCTTGTAAACTAATGTAAATCAATTAAAAACTTAATCAATTTTTGGCACCCTGTTTTATCTCGTTTACTTTTAACATTCATTAACATACGATTGCACGAGCTGTATTCCACTCACATGAATCCTTTTTTAATGATTTAACCTTTTTTGTAGAGAACTCGGCGATGATAAGCTTGCGCTTCAATACGTTAATTCAGCGCTGAAACTCGATAGAAGAGACGTTAAGGTAACACTCACTATTATTGAGTAATTCTTTATTGCTTAAAAACTAAGTGTTACCGACACGGTTTTTATTTAATATTTGCTTTTAAATGCCTTATCTTTAGCACCAATCTTATATAAAACCAATCTTCTTTCCAGCCATTCTTTTGTCCAAAGAATTTCATATCGATTCAATCTTCAATCGAGCCAGTCTTCTGTCGAACCCAAAATTTGAACTTTTGGAAGTCTCTCTCGTCCAGTGTTTTTAATAGCCATTAGGATAGGATTGAAACTAACTTCGCTCAGAGAATACCCAAGCTAGACTTTCATTGTATTTATGGGAGCAGCATTGTTCAATTTCCCTGCAATATAACGCAACTACCTCAAAAATCAATCAAATTTTCAGGAGGGAATGACTAAACAATTGCAATTTATCAAAAAGTAAAATGATTTTGATATAATGGTATTTTCTTTACAATGGGTTAACGATTTCTGTCCTTTAATTTTGTTATTAGGCGTTCATGTTAAGAGGTCATGTTTACTTTTCCTCTGGACAAATTCAAGAAGCAATCGAAGATTATACTGTAAGTATTTGCTAGCAGATTCATCTGATCGAGCATGTTGTATGTCTCAGAATCAGTTGCCAGGATCGCACATCTTCTCATCGTCATATTATCAAATAGAACGCGCCTTTTTGGAGAGTAATTTGCACGATGGGGCTACAAGAACATGTGAAGAATGTTAGTCGTTTTGAAAGGTTTCTCTGTAGCCAGTTGCCTAGCTCTAGCTATTTATAAAGCTCTTACCATTTGTCTAGCCTTTCGTCACTGAACAGAGCTCCCTTTTTGTCCTTTCAAAGGAACCGTGGCTCATTAGCTCCTTAGGGACACATGCTTGACTGTTACTCCACTGATAATCACAGCCTAGTTTTATGTATAATAGCACAGTTGGATATTTTGTACTCATGGCAACATTCTTTATGCAGATCTGTTACCAAATGGATTCAACTCAACACGGTTGTCAGTATATGAAAGCATTAGGATTGGCAACAATCGGAAAGTTTTACGAAAGTGTAAAAGCATCCACGCAGGTCAGTTTCGTTTGTAGTTTTGGGGGTGTGTTAAAGAAGTGATGATGTATCGCGATAAGGACGAAGCATGGTGACTAGACCCTCACAGCTGTAAGCTTGAGTAATGCATGAAGAGAGAACAATCAGATTGATAGGAGGTGTTAAAATATCACGCAGAAAAACCCCAAATTTTATAAATTAGAATCATAGGAATTATTGTATGAGCTAATCTAACACCTGGTTCTGAAACGTTTAAATATTATCATTCTATTTTCCTAAGGTTATCGTCATGGTTATCCAGTGTTTTAGTTTCTAGGTCTAGTTTAAAGACCTTCTGAGTTTTTATGTTGAATATGGAAGAAGGTTAGATCAGTAGTTCCTACTTTAACATTAACATCGGTGTTATTCGAAAATTGCGCCGAAGGTTGTTCAATTTTTATTTAAAAGCAACTTCGCAAATGTGAGATATTGTGTGAGTCATTTATATAATATATTCCAGGTGATGATATCAAATCTTGGGACGACTCTAATTCCTGAATACAGCCAATCTTTCTACTTAAGAGGTATGCCTTTCTGTGTTTTGTTATTATTTTATAAACATTTTTTGATCAAACCGGTCTTAGTCGTGTTTATATTTTAGTAAAAGTGTGAATATATTTAACCTTTTAATGTCATAATTGAAATACATAGACTCGTAAACCGTTTGCTGGTTATTATAACAGTCATGTCTAACCATTTCATTGAAAATTTAGGCCATGAAGACTAATTCAAGGTTACTTTACGGAGAGTTTCACAATCTTCCTCCAGCTTGTCGATGATAACTGATCTTAAACAACGTTTGAAAATGAGCGAAATATGACCTGGTTTTTATTCTTTTTAGCAATCCTCTTTACTGTTTCTAGGCTTTCAACTGTTAAGTATTTTTTGCTGTGCCTTTGAACAGTCGTTTCTATTCGGTGTCTAGTCATGTTTCTCAATTGCGATTTTCGGGACACTTTATTCATAGATGTAAAAGGAATCCTCAAGGCTTAATCTGTCATCCTATTTTTATCTCGTCGTTTCTTGTGATAAACTCGGTTTTCTTTTTGCAGAATTTTCACGTTATCTGCATGCAAATCTTGATAAACCACTTCAAGATCATAGATTTGAAGATGATCTAGCGGATGATCTTCGTGAGATGTGGGTCAAAAATCTGCCCTGGAATGGAAAGGTTTGCTTCATTTCAAATTCGCTATCAAAACTTTTTGATAATAGCTTTTCCTTTAGATTCGTTTTAATGAATGGATGTCTGTCTTTCGTACACTCGTTTTTAATTTAAGCAAAGCTTTTAGATGGGGAAGCTGCCAATTCCATTATAAGAAGGAGTCCAACCCCCAAACTGCAATGAATAGTCGCTTATTTTGCAAGGTGAATGCAAAGTACAATGTTCAGTGTACATAAGCAGGAGTTTGATTCATTTAAGGTTTGGTTACCCAATCACAAACACCCACTAATAAAGCTCCGAGAGTGAGAAAGGGAATTTATCAATTTGAATCATCTTTCATTTTTGTTAATTATATGCTTGTTTGCTTATAACTTTGTTTTGCCATTTAAGAATTATACAGAACAGCCTGGCATAGAGCCTGGAATAAAGTAAGAATTTAATTTTTCAGTTACCTTTATGTATTATACTTTTTGTCATTGGTTTTCCTTTGCAATATTTTCTTACCTTATTGAATTAAGCGTGTTCCTAGATCATGTGTTAAGAAGCCTCATTAGTCTCTATCTATTTAGATTTATATAAATCTTGCTATCCAATTAAAAATACAGAATAATTCAATTCTCTTCCTGTTGCAGTGATGTTGAGCATATTGACTTTAAAGAGCTTTCAAATGAGGCCAAGGTGTGTTTTTATTCGATTCATTTGCATTTTAATCAATGATTTAAGTTATGATAAGTTATGATGAAAGAATTTTTGAGTGAAAAAATTTTAAATTAATTTGCTGTATCTTCGGTTTGAATGTTCACGAAACCCTTTATGTAAATAATTTCATACTTATGCATATGCATATAATCGCATTTATGCTTTACTTATAGGCTACTAATTTATTTTTATTTTTAATCTCTTTGTAAGATTTTGCATTTCGAGCTTTTTATCGAAGAGTAATCTGGTTTTTAAAGCAGTCTGTTTCGTTTTTTCGATCTTTTTTGAAAGTTTTTTTCAAATTGTTCAACTCTTTTTCGTATGTGATCATCGAATTTTACATTGACAAGAACCGGATTCGTTTTTGTTCTTTCACATCAGTGTGAGAAAATATAAATTAAGCTCTAATTTATGGTGCTTAAACGCCATGCTCTTTGGCTTGTGTTTATATTACTGAGGAAAGTAGGTCGTGATTCATAAGCTCAAAGTTCCCATCGCTGAATAAAATATCTCCCTAATTGTGTAGGTCCTACTTTGTCGTGCATCTGTTTTTGAAGAGCTGATACAATACCATAGCGATGGATTTTTGCCGAATTGGAGGGTGAATAAAGCAATGGGATTGGCAATTCTTGATGTAGCGCAGACTGCAATGAAGTAAGTTGCGAAATGCTTTAACGTTTTGATGGTCATAAAACTCATATATTTCCGCGATGATGTCATGAGAATATGCCTTCAAAATTTCCATAGTTTGGCCAGCTTTTAAGAACATGATGAAATTTCTTTCTTTTTATAATTTCAGTCAAATATTGTAAAAATGTTTGTTTGAGTTATGATTTTTCGTGGATCTAAAGTGCACTACAAAACTTTTTTGTTTTTTGCTTTGCTTTTTAGTTTTTAAACCAGACTGGAGATACTATGATTTGGCTGATGAAGAACGGATATTGCAGTTGCCTGTAACTCAGCCGATTCTTGAACGATTCAACTGAAATAATTCCCGTTTAGTCGTTTGCTGTTGCCTGCGTTTTCAAGGTTATTGTTAATAAAAAAGTAGAAACGTCACATCTTCCGGCCGCCTTATTAACTTATCAATTTCTCCTTTTTAGCAATAATTGGAGAACAGCAGCCACCCTCCCCCTTCAGCCCCCTCTAACCCAATCAAAACTCATTATTGGAATACAGCGTGTTGTTAAGAGGATTTCTTCTAGTTTTAAATTTGCATTCTCAGGTATTGGAAGTCACCTGTTAGCTTGCGCGGTCGAAGAGGGAAACGTTTTACGTGGAGAGATATATATGATGTAGCTGTGACGTGGCGGAAATTGGTATCAATGTGGTATCCTGTTCTTTGGTTAGATATGTTCCCTAAAAATGTTATAGAAAATGGTTTATCAAGAGACATTCTATTTAGCGCGTAAGTATGCTTAAGAAATTTATTAATGCCAAGAAAATGTCGTGGTTGTGCGGCTGGCAATTTTAGATGTTTGCTGGCAAAAAATTACATTCCTTAAAACTATCTCTTTCTCTTTATTTGATAAATAAGATTTCCTTATTCACCTTTAGCCAAAAACTACCCCTCATCTCTAACCCTTTCTCTAACCCTACCGTCAAGTCATTCCTTTATCTAAAATGTAACAACGAATCCCTTGGTTCATTGTGATACAAAAGTGAGAAAGTACACCTCGCAGAAGTAACATTAGTCTGCAGTTCATTTGTGATATTTCTTATATATTATAAGATGAAGCCTTATAGCTTTAATCTTTTTTATTTTCAGAGGCAATCACCAAGTTCCAAGATATGCACCTTATTTTTCAAGAGTATTTGAATTTGCAAAATCAATGATTAAAAAAATATTAATGTGAGTAATGAGACGAAAATTATAAATTGATCATTATATTTGCATATAGAATGTCAAACAGTTTTCAATTCTTTTGTGATGTTTTTTGTACCCTGAAAACTTTAATTTCGTTTTAGACAAAAACTTTCATCTAAAGCTCAAGATCAATTACAAAAAGCTGGTGACGTTAAAGAATTTGTAACTGTCTTGAGAGTATGTCTGCAACTTGTATAAGTTTATTTATATATATATAGATATATTTGTATATATAGATATATTAAGTCTTTTAAGCATTGGTTGCACTGTAAAATTGTAATAAGCGTTTCTGTATCTAATGAATTTGCAGCTAAATGAGGATTAAAAACATTCCCGTGTCAGGCCATTATGGGAGATTCCCTCTTTCTGCTTTTCGAAAGCAATTGGCCAATATTCCGAAACATGACTACTTAGATACTGATTAGTTGTTCATCAAATTTCATTCCAAGCCTATTCTTTTTACCAATAGAATTCAAATTTCCATTTCATAAAACCCAATCAAATGAACAAAATCTCATTCACAAATTATTTTAGGGAGATTTTGCACCTTCGTGTCACTCTCATTATTTTGCCTTGGAGCGTGGTTTTCCAGTTCATAGAACCTAGCTGGTAATATTAGTGAAAAGCGAACTAACTTCTATTTTGACCCTTATTATAGCATTAAGGGTATCTGAATGTATTCTATAATTGCTTTGTTCTAACTGCCTACGAATTGTTCCTAAGTCTTGTAAAGACATTTCTTTTGATTGCCGCTGAAAGCAAAACATGATTCTTGTTTATGCTACAAAGAGATTAAAGATCCATTCAATTTTTTGATTCAATTCGATCCAAACGAATTTTAATGTATTCGATTTTTTTGTTAATAGAAAGCATCACCATCAATACACGCTGCATTTGCAGTTTCACTACAATTACCTAGCACTAGGAGAAAATCTGCCCAGTTAGATGGGCCAATGTTGACCCTATCTGGTCAAAGGTAAGAGACGATTTATTATGAAATTTTTTTTATCGGCCCTCATAGAAGACCTTTATCTCGTTTGCTTCGTCCAATGGCTTGAAATTTCAGTCACTGCCTTACTGTTTTCTTTCCTTTCATACCCCCTTTTTGCTGGTTTCTTTATCTTACTCTCTTGTTATCTTTTGGCATTGTATCATTTAGCCCTGTCCTGTCCAGTCCAGTCCTGTCCTGCCCTGTCCAGTCCAGTCCTGTCCTGTCCTGTCCTGTCCTGTCCTGTCCTGTCCTGTCCCGTCCCGTCCTGTCCTGTCCTATCCTGTCCTGTCCTGTCCTGTCCTGTCCTGTCCTGTCCTGTCCTGTCCTGTCCAGTCTTGTCCTGTCCTGTCCTGTTCTAACCTGTCCTGTCCTGTCCAGTCCTGTTCTAACCTGTCCTGTCCTGTCCTGTCCTGTCCAGTTTTGTCCTGTCCTGTTCTAACCTGTCCTGTCCTGTCCAGTCCTGTTCTAACCTGTCCTGTCCTGTCCTGTCCTGTCCTGATCTGTCCTATCCTGTCCTGTTCTTTCTTGTCCTGTCCTGTCCTGCCCTGTCCTGTCCTTCCTTCCCTGTCATATCTTGTCCTCTTCTGTCCTGTTTTGTCATGTCCTGCCCTTTCATTCCTGGGTCTTTTTATTCCATGCATTGTCAGTTCTATTTTGACGTACATTTCATGATCATTTTATTCCGTTCTCCAATTCCATTTTGTATTCTTTCCATGGCTTGTACCCTATTTTCTGGTCTGCTCGTTTCTGCTTTTGAACTTTTGTTGCTTCTCCTGACTTATTTTTCCATTATCGCTTCTCTTTCTTTGCTCTCTTCCCTTCTTTCCTATCTTGTCCTTCTATGCCATGGGATCCCCTTTCTTGCCATTCTTATTCTCAGACCACTGACAAAAGTACTTATGTGTGTTTTATTTTATTCTAAGTTACAATTTTTAGATTCCCTCTTTTTTAGGGATGACGATACGTCTTTTGTATTAGAAAGTGTCGTTAAGCCTGCTAGAACAAATCAGTTTCATTCGGAGCTGGAATTTCTATGGGGAAAATTAGCTGAAGATGTTTCAAAGCATAAAAGTGGTAAAGTAAGTGTAATCAGAACTAGTTTATCTAATGTAACTATAGTCGTGTTTTTGGCATTTCCGTATTACATGACATTGACGTGGGTATCTGTCATAAATTGCAGAATGATGAGGCAAGCGTATGATGGATGGAATTGTTGAGTCAAAAAATCCATTATCAATTGAACTACAAACCTAGAACAACTATTAAGACAAATGTCTATAGATCACATGTTTTTTCCTTGATTTCCATGTAAATGGATTGATTTGCACTGGCAGATGTCGAGGTATTCATTCGTAAATCCAGACCATCTTAACCCTTTCGCACCTGGATTTATTTTCATTTAACGGTTTAAACCCATAAAAATCTACTCGTTTCAGGGGGTAGCATTGTCAAATAAGTTAGGTGAAAGAGTAAACTATTATAGAAAACTGCCGTCAGAACATCTACTATATTTCGTACATTACTCCCTGAAAAATGATCTTTTACGGTGTTTGTCATTGGGTCATATGGCCCGTCCGGGGTTGAAAGGATTAAGGAGCAGAACACTTCCACGCATGAGCAGAGGCACCTTCAGCAGATGGCGAAGATGCAATTGTGCTTGATTTCTAAATTCTGATATTTTTTTGTTTTAATGTTTCATACGATTGTCTCCCTATGGGCTCCCCTTGTACTTTCGATCTGTAATTCTGTAATTAAGAGTAGAAGTTGGTTTTGCATTGCAAGTGAGGGCTAGGTGTATATGACAAGCTTTGAGGAATATCAGGGTGGTAACTATAAATTGGTCGTTACTAGAAAGTGATTTACACGACACGTTATTCTGATCATTTGTACGCATGGCCGGAAATGTTGCTTGAATGCACGCGTGCACGTGCACGTCGACACGATTGCACGCAAAAGCCACTTTAAAAGCTCCGTGTTTTTTTCAGTCTGAAACTCTTTAATTCCTGACTGTGTAGATTAATGAAGAATTCACAATTAACTACTGTTATTTAGACGCAAGTTTTGGAACGTCTTGATTTTTGTGCAAGCAACTGAAATTCGTAATCCGTGAAAAGCACATTGTAACCGCAACGCCTACATATTGTGCTAAATTATTTTGATGGATTCTATCAATTCCAAATCGTAGCATATTGGCCGACTGGATTAATTTTAGTCTGCAATATCTGAATTTCTGTTTATCGCAAAATCTTACTAGTTGAGATTGAATATTCTGGCATGTTTGACCTAGCAACTCACATCTCTTTAAATTACATGTTCTGCTAGACTCTACAATCAGGATTCAACGAGGGCAGGTGATATTGTCGCGTGGACACCTTTTAATTTTGACGTGCAATCTTTCAGATTTTTATTTTTACAACAGTGGACGAAGTTAGATCTCAATTTTTTGAATATGATGTTTACCTCCGTGGCGTATATACCCTGCTCTTTTATTAACACCCTATTTTTATTGAAATTGAGAATACGCTTATTGTTTGAAAGACCAAAAAGATGATCAGAAAGGCATTTCTCACCCAGATAGTCTATTAAACTAAATAGGCTATCATTATCTACTTACTTACCATTTCAAGTAATCAGCCTTCCGCTAATTTTTGCCAAGAAAACGATGGATTATTGTCCCGTCCAAATTTTTAGAATGATGCTCTGAACATTGTTTATAATCAATGTAAGCATATGCATTTCGACTGGTTTGCTCAACAAAGAAACGAGATGTTTGAGAATGTGGCTCATTTTGGAGTGCTTTCTTCCTCCATCCGTTGATTTAACCCGATTGGATACTTTATTAAGAAACGCCCTGGTTTTTTTCATAGCTTTTCTCTAAAGAGACTTTTCGTTTTTTCCAGGAATCGTTTAGTGACATCAACACAGTGATGACTATGTTATATTATTTCTATAATTTCATTCCGTTGTCAAAAGGGAGCAGGTAAGAGGTTGCATTATCAACAACTTCATCATCATCAACATCATCATCATTAGCATCATACATCATCATCATCATCATCATTAGCATCATCATCATCATCATCATAATCACCTCATCATCATCATCATCATCATCATCGTCATTATCATCATCACCATCATCATCATCATCATCATCATCATCATCATCATCATCATCATCATCACATCATCATCATCATCATCACCATCATCAACATCATCATCATCATCATCATCATCATCATTATCATAATCATCATCATCATCATCATCATCACCATCACCATCATCATTTACCATTACCACCACCATCATCATCATCATCATAATCATCAACATCATCATCATCATCAACATCATCATCATCCTCATCACCATCACCATCACCATCATCATCATCATCATCATCATCATCATCATCATCATCAATACTAATTTCAAAAATAACACTATATAGTTGAGAATGGTTAATGTATTACCAGTATTTAGAACACAATAAAATCGGAAGCGATAAGTTGCATATCAGAGTTAAGGGAATATCACGGTTCCACAGATGCCAACTGTGAGGAAGGCTATTGAAAAGAACAGAAATTGCAAGCCACACCCAGATCACGCTCTTTTTTTCTGTTTATTGATCAAGGATGATTATTTTGAGGCATTAGTCAGGAGGTGATGGAGGATGGGGGAACTTTTAGCATATTTCTACTCTGTTGCATCCTACAATAGTTTGAGTAATGCCTCTGCTTTAAATTCAGTTCCAAAATGCAAAGACTTAGAGTATGAATTGTTGTTTTTCCTAGTGCGGTGGCTTATACTGTGGCTGTGGGATTGCTTCTAGCAATTGGTCAAGAAGTTACCGGACCAATTCCAATAGGAAAGGTAAAATATTCACCATGTGATTTGCTATACTGATTACGATCAATGAAGTTATGATCAATCAATTAAATTACTATAAATCAATTCACAATTAACTTCTTTTAATCGATGCAAATCTTTTTGGATAAATCGAAGCCCTTTAATTCTGTCATTCCTCTTGTGTGCTCTTGATTTGATCAAGGAAGCTGACTTTTTCACAGGACTTTCCCACAATTTGCATATTCCTGATATTAATTGTAACTTCAATTAATTTTTAAACCCGAATTAAAATTTGTCAAACCAGGATTAGAATTTTTGTTAGCTTCAATTGAATAACAAAGGACAAAAGTTCAACCGAAAAAATTAGAAAAATCTCATTTAAAATAATACTTTCATGCTGTCAATTTTTAATTACATGTTCATTTGAAGTATTTCATTATTCTGTTCATTTAATTCTATCATTCTGCTTTAATAATGTGAGATATAATTTATTTTCACACAGCAACCAGATCTCGAGGCATTATTAAGCGGAAACCCAGACGCTTTCATTAAAGCAGTTGTTCCTTGGATGGGATTACACAGGTGAGTTTATTTCATCGTTTAAACATCCCCCATGCGTTTGCATTTGTCACTGGCAGAGGGGGAGGGGGGTTGACTTAACTGACTTTTAAAATTAGCCAGTACCTCACATAGATGACACAAGAAGGCTGCCATTTTTACTTTCACTTTTTGTGTCGAAGGCACTTACATATTCTTCCAGTTTCGAATCTTGAAAACCACAAATACCTTGAGTGAAAATATCTTGAAATTTTCCAGAGGATTAACTTTTTCCTCTTTTTTCAGAATACCAGCACAACAAATAACTTCCTTACCAAATGTTCGTGAAACGTTTCCAACTTCAAGAACAGTTTTCGAAGCTTTGAATACGGAAATTGACGTAAAATTCTGCAAGAAAAAGGTTCATGGATACGTAACTCGTCTACCATAACATCTCCGTTGATAAATAAGGCGCTGCAAATATTCTTGTAACATTATTTGCTGTCAATGCTTCAATATCACACAGTCTCATCGCCCCAATAAAGTGTAGAACTGAAAATCCTGAATAAACTCTCTTTTTGAGCTTCTAGTATAAAACGAAGGATACATATTCAACCCATGTTCGTAAAGATTGATGAATGTTGATGCAGAATCCATCTGAGAGCTGTGAAAATGCTCAAGTAGTTGAGCGTCCTATTTAGCAACTAAAGGCCTGAAATCTTAAGACCTCTTGACAACTTTGGCGCTGAGTCAAGTTGATTATTTCAAAAGCATACAAGCCATTGTCTAGAACAACATTTGTATTTCACGCAAATTCTCCTCTGCTCAGATTGAAAAAGCGCAACGAACCTCCATGTGCAAGCCCCTATATCTGATGAAACCCCGGGGTAAATTTGGCACAAGTGCCGATTTACTGCTGTAATGAACCACCATCGTACTTCCACAGAATTTGGCCAGACAGTTGAAAAGGCTCTATCTCAAGTTTTTTTAACTTTAACAAACTACCAATATTACCTAATAATACCTAATTTAAAAACATGGAGTTAGGAGATATGAAGCACATAATGTTAAAAGAATGTTTCCTTCAAAATAATAATATTTTAATGTTTCTTACTTTTTATACAAGTTTAACAAAAGTTTTGAGTTTTCTGTGATGCTGTGAATAGCATGAGCTCCTTATTTTTGCCTTGATGCTTGTTTCTAATCCTTTCGTTTTCTTTTCTTTTCTTATCTTTCGTTTTCTTTTCATTATTGACAAGTATAGTTCACAGCATAGTCAACAGAAGAGTCCCTTTCTACTGATTATGTTTTCAGTAAAGTCCTTCCTTTAACAATCTCTATTGAGCAAACAGCATCGTTGGTCGCATCTTTGAAGTGACAGATGCTCTTCAAAACAGGGACTGTGAACTCAGAAATTCTGAATCTGAAATTCTGTAAGCAAGAGCAGAATTCGACTTTCCATAGCAAATTGAATGAATTTTGAATTATAAGGACAAAATAATAAAATAGAAAGTTTATGGAGCTTTTTCCAAGGGGCATTGCCCCCTTTGCCCCTTACTCTTAGCCTCCTGTATTTACCACGGTGTAAGATACCAGGATACTCTTTTCAATCAATGAAATGTCCCACAGGCCCATTTGTTTTTTTAGATTGCGTTTTCTAAAGAAAATAATGACTCTCAAATCCACCTTTGAAGATTATGTAGACTGGCAAGATCGCAGCTATCATAATATTTCCTCTTAACATCACAAATTTGTCCGAATCAGAATAACCTTTCTTGAGAAGTAGGCTTTTTTATGTTGTGCCTTTGGAAGCAGTGATTCCCAATAGCTATCATTCCAATCGCAGTAATAAAGTGTGTAGTGACGCCCCCAGAAAATGAGGAAAAAAAGATGAACAGACGGGATGATGAGAAAAAGATGAACCGAATATTGTAAACTTAAATTTTATCGTTTGAGCGCTTTTGCTTAGCGGTTAAACATTTTATGCTGGTTGAGTAATATTTTTTTCACAATAACATTTAGATTTTGGATAGGAGATTTCCTTGCGCGCTATGACTCACCAGAAGGGTATGCGCGCATGCTACCTATCCCTCCCTCAAAATTTCCGCTGTTTTAGTAATCGTGTTTGTTAGTTAAACCGTCTTGCAATAGAATTAATTCAATGGTATTTTTGACGTGGGTGACTGTTGCGGCAACGCCAATAACTAGTTGCATCTCGAGATAGCAGCTGCGTTTTTGCGGTTACGTCACACAAGG
Source organism: Catostylus mosaicus (assembly GCA_964019065.1). NCBI lineage: Eukaryota > Metazoa > Cnidaria > Scyphozoa > Rhizostomeae > Catostylidae > Catostylus > Catostylus mosaicus. The sequence goes on along the minus strand of OZ025188.1, from coordinate 737,856 downwards.
CAGTCTGGTAAAACACCAAGAAACCTACGAGAAGTTGCTACCATTTATCGGTCATCACCAAATTTGATTGGTCAGTTCTAAGTCACCTGTCAATCAATCATTGTTATTTGCTAGTTTAAGCCTGTAATTAATTTTGACGGAACCTCGAATGTATGATGGTACGAAAGATGAACTGTGACGGGATGTGAGAATCACTGCAAAAGTCGTCGAAATTTGTTTAATTTGTGGTTTTGCTGATCGAAGATAGTCCAAGATGATGCGAAGATTGAGAAGAACGCTCAGCTTTCGAAGCAGATCGAAGTACAGAGCGAATAACAACCCTGCTAACTGGGAAAATGACAGCATTAATATCAAACATGGAGGTCTCAACTTTCCCTGCAAGGTTTGCGATTAATTTTTGATATGATTTATTTTCACTTCAAATCCGTTCGACCCAGCTTGATTTGAGTCTGTTGATAGTTTAACTACTTTTGGTTCATTGATGAGTCAAATACTGCAGAATGATCTTTTGAAAATGTAGATAATAGTATATTTGATATCAGAATATTACGGCCTAGGGCTTTGACTTTTCGTGTCTCAACAACTTTCTAAGAAAACGTTTGCAAAATCAGTTTTTGACCCAGACATTTGCCATAAAACTTACGTTTTATTCTCGTATTTATTCAAAAACATTTTCTGCTGTTTATGTATAAGAAAATCTGGTAAATTCAGTTGTTTAACACACATTATTAGATAAAATTATCGCAAAATATACTATTTGAATTTCATCAAACAACAACGTATGCAAAAGGCAAGGTGCAAACATCTAAACATTTTGATGAAAGCTTTAGCCTTATTTTCAAACAATTAAGTGAAAATCCAGCTAATAGTTATGGTAGACCTTATCAAAAACGAAACTGTTAAGAAATGCAGAACGTTGATACTGACAGATATAATTCCTTTCAGTTTTAGGACAATAAATATGTTAATTGTTAGATTCGGTATTCAAATTGGATATGTGACGTAAATAGAAGATTGTGAAACGCTTTGAAAACAGAAAACATTGTCTTTTTACTTAGCAGTGTTAAGAATTTTTAAATATGAAGTTACTGTTTACCAGCAAGTTCAGTTCTGAAGAAATTATAGCTAGTTTTAAACATTGAAAAAAGCTTGGATCGAACTAAGTGACCTACCTACCTTGCCCCATCATGTCAGCAGACATGTTTTGAGAAATATCAAAGACTGTTATCACAGATGCCAGACTGGATTCAATAGCAACTGCAATCCCAAGAAAGGTTTAGAAGAATCCAAGCATGTTTTAATTCATTTAATTCTTGAGATATAAAAATTTAAATCAAGTAAGAATCTACCCTTACAAAAATAGTCATATTATGGACTGCTGCGTGCAGGCTAGAGGATGGATGATTATGGGTAGTGGCAACTGACACCCCCTAGATACTGATTGTCCACTTGCTAGAGTGCATCACAAGGTTATTTGTGAATACATGCAAGGGGTTTCAATTGATTCTATGTGCAGGGGGTGTGGTTGCACTGTCACTCTGCTTTCAAAATTACTACCCTGTCGATGATGCAGTTCATCAGGAAATATTAACCCTCCCAAAGTAAGTCTTGTATTGCAGAAAAACACACATTTACTCATTTTTTCCAGTGGTTGGTTTAAACCACACCCAAATCCTATCAGATTACACAATCTAGATAGCACAGGAGACTGATATTTGAACCCAGGTCTAAATATTTCCTTTGAATATCCCCATATAATAAAGTGAAGTTTAAGTTTAACAACATTAATATTTAAAATCGTTGTACCACTCATATTGGTGTTGTATTTTTGTAGTTTATGTTTTCATTGCAGCGGTGTAAGAAGTAGGCATTTTGATAAAATGTTTTTTTGCTTTAGTTACTGCATTTCAAGCTTTGTTTATTTTCTACTTCATTACATAAAAAATCCAATGCTAGGATTCTTCATTAAAGTAATGTTTGTTTTTTAGTACATTGGTGCACTTGAAGTTAATGAATCAAGAGGGACACAGGTTTGTGCTGAAGCAGCTCATAGAATGAGAATGGTATGGTTCTTTGTTATTGATTACATTCATTTTGAATAGTATATTGTGTTTCTGTATCATTTTCTTATGATGATTTTTAATTGCATTTTTCTTTTGGTTTTCACTGTTTATTTTATTTTGTTCAGGATCCTCATTTGAAGAAGAAACGAGTAACTTTATGGGTAACAGAAGATACACTTCGAGTAATTGATGACAAAACAAAGGTAAGCATCAAATGCTTAGACTTGTAATCACAGGTTGTCATAATCTGTCTTTAATAGCACAGTGTTTAATAGTACAACAGCAAGACACTTGAAACAACATGGTGGTTTAAGTTATGTCACTATGAAGAGCCTTGTAACAGTCTCTTCAGAACAAAATTGATATTGGGGGGCTGCAAACAAAGCAAGGTGAAATGGGGTTCTGAAGCCATGCCCTTTAGATAGCTGGAAAATACCCCTGCTGCACAAATTTCTGTTGTTAAATGATGAAAAAAAGCATATTTGAATGTCTCATTTATGAGAAACACTATCTAATGTCTTTATCAGCTTAAATGTTTCTCTTTACAGCATGTTTTCAAAATTGTGATACAAACAATTAGCAAATTATTGTGGGGGCTGAAGCCCCCCAAGCCCCCTGGTTCCCTAAGACCCGTTTTAGTAAGGATAAGTGCACTTTTATATATTACACTACGTCACTGGATTACATTGTGTTGCGCTTCATTCTGTTATGTTACCTTATGTTGCATGATGGCACATTTTACAATATTACATCACTCCTAGAAGCAAACAAGAATTGATCATTGTTGTAATCTAAAGATATCTAAAGTCAAAATGGTGGTCTATCCATTACGTGTGTCATTCTGGAAAAAATGATTTATAAACACATATATGTATATTAATCAATTCAAAAGCTCATTCCTGAAATGTTTAAATACTTATATAGAAAACTGAGATAAAAAAACTTTTGTAAATGTTTCACTTTTTTCTTCATCAGTTATGCTACTGATATAAATTAACAGGTATAAATTCTAAAAATTTATGCATTTTCCTTATTTTAGTCACTTGTAGTTGACCAAGTTATAGAGAAAGTGTCATTCTGTACCCCTGACCCGAATGATGAGAAGCTGTTTTCTTATATATGTCGTGATGGTACCACACGAAGATGGATGTGCCATAGTTTTAGAGGCATCAAGGATACTGTAAGTAAATGAAATAATGATATATACTCTACGACTATTTTATTAATGTATTAGCTGATAAGAAGCCCCATATTGCTGGGCAAAATGTCGTTGCTATATCAATTTATTTTCTACTCATTGCTTTGCAATCGCATAACTTCACTATTGTTATTTTACGGTCATTGTATTGCTGGTTTTCACTAATTACCCTGTTTAGGAAATGTTCAATCCAAGCAGTCCTTTTTGATTCTTCAAATATGAAACCTTTCAATTATCCTTTATTTTTATTTGTTCTATCATTAGAACTACATTTTCTTATGCTTTATTATTCTGCTTTTATTATCTCTAATTTAATATCTTCTCTCTTCTTTCTTTTTCCATTGTGTTTCATGTTTTTACTTTGCTCTTTTCTTTTGAATACCGTGGGATGGCCAGTACCCCTTTCTCACACATAACCATGCTATTTTTTCTCCTTCAATTGTTTCATCCATTGTATTGGGTTTTTATTTTTCTTAGTTTTCATTGTAATTAACTAATTGATATTGTCTCTTTGTGGTGTTGATTGTGTTTGTACTGTATGATTCTGGAATGTTTATTACTGATGAATTGAAAGTAAAACATCCTACAAGATGAAAGTTTTTCTGAATTTCTGTATGCATGTATATATGTATATAAGTTGAAAAGACTGCATATTGCGCTCTACATGCACATGTTTTGAGTACTGTACAGTGGGCAGACTAAGCACAGACTGTACATATAAATATGAATATAAATATATTTTGATCAATGGCAGAACACGGCAGTTTAAGTTCTAGTTCTCACTTTAAGTTTTGCACTTGATGCATCTTCAGACAACATTGTCGCATTTTGCCATTAGGCTTAGTTTAGCTCTGCGTCTACAACATCGAACACTATTTTAGCAAACCAGTTAGCAGTAATCTTTATCATAAACATATATATTTTGGTGATACTGTTGGAATCCTCAATCTGAATCTCAGTTGAAGATAAATAGTATATAACTGTTTATTGTGAAAGTAAAAGAGCAAATCAAATAAAAAGATCTTGTTTGAAAATTCCCATTGAATTAATTTAATTGTTATTAAAGTTTAAATGTTTTTGAAAGTATAATTTTTCATCTCGTTCTTGTTTTTCAAGGGTGAAAGAATAAGCCATGCTGTTGGATGTGCTTTCACTGCATGTCTTCAAAAGAAACAGGAACAAAATATGAAAAATGAACAACAATTTCAAGTAGGTTTATATAATTTTATATCCTCATGTCATGGTTAATTATTGAATTAGAAATGTGTCAATACATTGTTGGTCTTTTTGCACATAATTTCATATCAAAACTGTGAGGAAACATATAGTGGCTTTCTCTTCAGACAGATAGAAATGATTTCTGTGTAGATGATGCTTCCATTTTGATCCTCATCAGCCTCTTCAGGCAATGTAATTAATTATAGTTATAATAAATATTTCAACTTTTCAATGTCTTTCTAAACTAACTACCTGGATTGGGGAAGCAGAGATTGGCTTGTCCTGCAATTGCAATAAAAAATCTGAAAAGGTTTTTTTTGTTTTAGTTTCTTGTGATTTTATGGTTTGTCAAAATTTCCATTAATATGAGAACATTGGCATTTGTTTTTTCAGCGATCTGCCAGCACAAGAATGTCAAAGCTTAAAGAACGTGGTAATGCTAATGGTGTGGTATTGCCGCAAGAAAGTGTACAACACTTGCAAGAAATAAATCAACAAGAGTATCAAGAAAGGGTGAAGAAGGCTCAGGAAGAGCAACAAATCAAAACAAATCCTGCAAACACAAGTGTGACATCTTCTGGCAATGACTCTTCTTTGCTAATTAATGGAGTTTCACCACCTGAAACCAAAAAGGGTACAAACACATTTGTACGCCCAAGACCTACGCCAAATGCAGACCCATCACCATTTACAAGACATTTGTCTCTTCCGTACCGCTCCAAGCCAATGGGTCATCATGGTTTCAACACAAAGGGATCATCCACATATCAAGCACTCACTGATGATATCCCAGCACCACGATTGCAGCCAGAGTCATCCAGCTTTGAGCCAGCAAGGCTTCAGCCAGCTGCCCAGACCAATCCTACCACCACCACCATCCCACAAAGTCAAGCAGACATGTGGTTGGCAACAGCTACAAGTTCGCAGGACCAAGGCCTCCTTGCTACAACCGTTCCAAATCCATTTTCCACTGCATCTGCCACTACAACAGTGGCTGCAAATACTGGATCTGTTGACTGGAACCAAGGTGCAGCACCAGCACCAGCACCAAATCCTTTTGGAACAGACAATTTTCAAACTAATTTTCCTCCAACAACCACACAGAGTGCCCAGCAAAACCCGTTCACAGTAGATTTTAGACAAGAACAGTTTGTGTAACGGAAGACAGCCAAGAGTTTTGTACGCAAGTTTTTCGTTTGATAATCGTAAGTGTGTAAAAGCTTTATACCTTAAAAGACAATTTTAATCGAGTATTAGACCCAATGTCCCTTATATGTTTGAGTTGTTCCTTACAGCACATTTAAAATGACATAGGCTGCGCTTTTAAGGCATTTTGAACATAAGACATGTTATTTACGGTATTTTTGTACTTTGAAGCCCTTTGAAAATATTTTCCGTGGTCCGAAAATGCCCTATAGACTGCATGAAAATGGGGAGCGTCAGAGCTTTGCACAGAAAACATTTTTGTTTTTACAATCTCATTGAATCTAATGAAAAATGTGACTGGTTTCTTGCAAGGATGTTTTCTTAATGCCAAGTCATGTCTTAATAGGCCAAGAGCCTACAGATTCGTATTAAATGAGAACTTTCACGTTTGCGTAGAGCAGGTCTATTTGTTGAAGCAGTTGTATCATGAAGGTAATGACACCTTTTAGCACTGAATCTGCGAGATTTAGATTTAGGCCAAACAAAATCTGCATAATCATTTACCAGAGGTTTCTTAATCTTGGGTCTTAATATTGTCTTGTTAACCTGAAATATTATAAATTGGCCTAAATGTGATATGTTGATATGAAAGCGAATCCTGACGCGAGAACCTAGGAGCATGAATCCGATTCATAAGTGAAATGTTTTTTTACTTTAACTTTCTTACCTCTTTGTCTTTCCATATTTTTGGTATTTTTTGATGTATCAATTTTAAATGTTTGATTTCTAGGTGGTTTCCGTTTTACGCATTTTAAACACCATGCTTTGTCAAACCTTGGTATAATTAGGATTTTACTTGGTCTTCTTGTATTTAAACAAAAAGATTTTATCCACGTTGTTGCTTATTATCATAAAACAATTAGCTACCAAATGTTAGCCTTAGATTTACCTTCTGCATAGGTTCTTCCTCTGTACATTCTTCCTTTAAAGAGGCGGTACAATCTGTTGAAAATTTTCACAGCACAGTTCTAACCCCCTTCCCACCCTTAGAGGTAAAGTTTTGGATAATGCTGCAAATGTAAACGACTAAAACCAGTGAGAATGTGTGCATTTCTTTGATGCTAACACGCTTATGTGCAACCCTGTACTGTTGCATTGTTTAAAAGTTCATGATATATGTTTTTGCACAATTTTTTTGCACAATATTTTTGCACACTGTTTTTGAAGAAGTTAGGAGAAAACCTTGAATATCGTTAATTTCAAAACTGATATGCATACCTAAAGCCACACGGTGGATATAAAAATGGCTTAAGCTAATTATATCGGTAGACTAACAACATACAGTCAGTAAACTGGGAAGATGAATATGAATTTTAGCGCTAAACATAGGCACTTATTTATCTTATTTATCATTAAGCAGATGTCTTTATTTGTCCAATGTATGGCCAGAGAAGTGACGGTCATTGCGTCCTTACCTATGTGCGAAGGCATTTATATCGGCTTTTTTCCCTGAGTACAATCATTGTGTTATTGGAACTTGACCCGAACCTTCCAAATTTGAATCATCTCGAAAGCCTTGGAATGAAAGGGGTTGCAAACAACTCCGTTTTTCACTAACGTTATATTATATTAATAAGATGTATTTTTGACAGATGAATTACAAATTGGACAATGGTATAAAGTAATTAATAGTAAGAAGCATTCGTTCTTTTTTGTTAAGTATATGTACGTTTTTACTGCACAAAAGTTTGTTGCCTCGATTCGATTTTGAAGGGCGTCTTAGCATAGATTTAATACGAGGCTTGATGTTTTTATTGTTTTATTGGTAGATTTAAATAACCGTTACAATGAGTGTAGTAGGTAATATCGAAAGCTGATCTGAAAAGTATATATTGTGATAAGAAACAGGCTCAGGCAAAATGTTAATTTTGAAGGTGTTAAAAGTGCTGCTATTCAAACTGTTTGAATGCTTATTAATCAGCCGGTTTGCCGACCTTGATTTGGATAACCATCCATCAAGCTGACCGTTGAAAACAAAGCAATACATTGAGAGGTAGTGGGGGTTGCAGGATCTGTAAAACCAGCTTCTAGCTAATGCGTGTGTTTACAGCAATAACGATACAACAATTCTCCCAGAAACACTGTGTCATAGTAAAAGTATGGAGCTCAGCTGTCTTAATTTAGCTTCGTTTAACACCGTTATTTTTGTTATCAAAAATGTATGCAAGTTAATACTTTGAAGGTGTAGGCTTTTGCTTTGGCAGCTTGCCTGTCTTGTTATCATTTCGATTATCTCGCAATGTTTTGTTAAGTTACAACTTTTTACGTTTTATTTTGGACAATTTTGATACGCTGAAACACGAGACTTCGTGCCTCATTGGCCTAAATGAAATCACTGCTGCTCCTAGCCATGTCTCTTTGAAAGCATTGCCCTTCTCTTTTGGTGTTTGCTTCGCTAAAAGTCTGTCACCCACTCTAGACATTTCCATCTTATTGAAACATTTATCCCACAATGCTTTCTGTCGAAATAACTGTCCTGCTAATGAAGACCATATAAAATAGTAGCATGGTGTAAGGTCATTGTCCATTGCCGTCAAATATATTTTGGAATATTGATAAGTTCAGCATTCCGACCCAGGGTAGACTGGCTGGGCAGGAATCACGTTTTTCTGGGCCTGCAAATACCATATAATTTGAGAGAAGCAATTGCCAAAAATAAATTCAGATGAATAATGAAGATTGTGATTTCTAATTTTGCGGAAGATTACAAAAATTGGAAGTGGCATTTGCAGTAGCCAATTTCTAACCACAAACAAATCATTGTATCACCAGCCCATAATCCCAAAAATTGCACGGCCTAGACAGCGAGTCAGCCCCTGCCACAACACCCCCTGCCACAACACCCCCTCTTTTCTTATCGATGTGATCAAACAGGATATTCAATAGTGTTGATTTTTTGAAACCTTGGGTACTTTTTCTTCAAAATATTGAATTCATTATACAACGTTAAATAGAATTACAATTAATTTATGTAAAACTTATGTACATCTAATATCTATGTATGTAGAGATTTCTTTATTGTGTGTTTCAAACAAGGATTTCTCGGTTGACCTAGCTGCAGACGTGAACGAATTCGACCTCTTATAGTCTCCTGAATTTTCCCTTGCAAATGAATCTTTTTTGTTAGCAAGAAGCAGTTAATTTAATGCAGCTTCTTAATGAAATTGTTACTAGACTTTTCGAAGCTCTTTTAAGGGAATTGTTTTTTGTTAAGCCGTTAAGCTTACGGAGTATTTTCTCCTGCCATTCAGCTTCTTATTCCAATTATTTTTAAATCCTTTCCAATTCATAAAGCTTACAGGTTGAATACAAATAGCCCTTTCAGCCTCATTAATTGCTTTCCAAGGCAGCAAAATGTTCTTTGATCAGACAGCATTGTTATTGCACCCCGTGCTATTTCCCATCCCAGGTGCTTCTTTTGTCAACTCCTCATGTAGGTTATCGATCGCCTAAAACGGTTGAATACTAGCCGGTAGTTGAGTGCTTGTCCTTGTTATGATTGGAATTTATAGATAAATAGATATTATTTGCTTAGCTTTGTTAGGAAAGCATTCGTACCGTTCATCACATGTCAACAACTACTGTCTTTCTAAAATCTTGTGCACACCGTATTGATTTGTGAAGATCTTCGTTAAATTTGTCTAGGGCCTAATTCAATGACTGAGCCATTTTTCTAACATTCGCTGCAAATTTCAGCAAAAGGAATATTTGACGCTGACTTTAAACCTTATTGTCCTCTTATTTGGTACTTGTGGCTAGGGAACTAATTCAATTTTGTAAACACTATTTATATCAAATCACCGAAAGCTTGTCAACATTGCCAGCAAAGATTTCTCGATTATGCGAAAATAAATAGCGTTGACTCGACGCGAGTAAACGGCCGGCGAAGACATTTAAGAAGAACTGGATCAGCTGTAAAGTACGTTGGAACTTACTGTATTGTTGATTTTAAGATTTTTTCTTGAATTTGTTGTAATGTGAATGCGAAACTGCTGTAGGGTTATATCTCCTTCTATCCTCATAAAATAGGCCAATGAAATCTAGAGCCAATGCAGCCAAACCTTTGCCCATGTCAGTTAGAAATAATATGTTTGCTTGGGAGAGTTTTAACCAATCCAATTTGTATTTGGACATAGGGTTGAAAACACTTCTGAAATATGTTGTGTCATTGTCTTTGAAAGACTGTGGTTATGTAGAGAATCGTCTTTGTGTGCTCTGTGTTGGGAGGGAAGTAACCTATGCCCTGATATAATCATTTTCTTAACATGTTCTTAACTTTTAGGCATTAGAAGCCTAATGTTCTTATATGGTTTGTTCTTATAAAAAGAAAAACGTTTGTGCCTTAAAATTAAATTCAGCCGGACCCCGGTGGGCCAACTCCCATTGTCAATTGTAAGCACCCGTCATTTTGAAATCTCTGAGAGAGGTGCTCAATTTCATCCCAAACCATAGAAATAGAGTTGGAAAAAGGGGGTGTTTTTTGAAAAAAACCGAATGAATTTTAGAAAAGAGGTTATTTAGGTCCAACTCATCGTATTAAAAACAAAATCCTCTTTGGGTTCAAAGAAAAAGGGGGGGTGTAGAATTTGAGTTAAAAATCAGGGTCAATTTTCTAGAGGCTAAGATGAGGGTGCTTACACTTGACAATGAGAGTTGACCCGGACAAGGAGCGCTTGGCAGTATGAAATGCGGAGTATAGCAAGGGGTGCCTGCAGCAGGGGGGGTGAGTTGGTAATTACCATTCTTACCCTCAGAAAAAGGCCGAGTTTTTATATTTGCAATGTCCCCCCCCCCCCCCCCTACTCCTCAAAGTGCAGCACCTCAGCCAAACCTTTTGGCCAAAAACTAAGCTGTTAGATAGAGATGTGTTAAAACAGCAGTCACCCTATTTATATAGTTTGTGAAGAAACCCTATTAACTGCTATTAAGTTCGCTTTGCCTGTACACAGTGATTCCGAAAGAGGGGGTAAGAGGGGGGGGGGGCAAAAAGTATCTTGCTCAATTCTATAAATTCTTTTTGTCAACCAATCAGAACAAAGCACAAATCGTCTTGGAATGGACAATTAGACTGTCAGTGAAAGAGATGAAATTTTTTTCAATTAAAAATTGCGCTTTTGCAAAATTTCGTAAATGTCAGATTAGTTGACTGCCAATTCATGTCTGTATGGGAATTGATAGCATGTCTGCCATCAAATAACTTCAATAAGGAACACGTTTTGCTTGATTTTCTACAGCTTTACAGAATGTGGTTTGTGGTTAAGTGCCCTGCAAAGATTGTCTGCCCCCCTGCGCCTTATAAGTTATAAGCTTTCAAGTAGAGAAAGCCTGATTCTTCAGGAAGGGAGCAAGTGAGACGTGTATACGGGCCATACCACAAAAATGCCACAATAAAAACGCCCATTTTGGCCCTTGTTAGCATTTATGTTACATTACCTAGGGATCTAGAGTGGATGGAGGCCTGCTAATAGGAGTAATACTCCTACGTCTGTCTTCTCTTTTCATCAGGACAATCCACTCTTGTTTTGTTATGTTTTGTGTTTACAAATTTGGATATTCATCTACTGAAAAGAGAATAATGGAGTTATGAACATAGGTTTATTCATGCAAAGAATCGCAATTCATACAAAAATTTTTTTGATATGACAACAAAGAAAATGAAAGAACTCCTGGAGAAATCTTTTCTAATATGCTTTCACTTTTGCAAGGTTGATTGGTCTCAGTTCACAGTTAATCATATCGGTCTGCGAATAAATTTTAACATGCCTTGCTGTTCCAGATCTACCACTGATGCCTAAACTGCTTTGCAAAGATATCGATTAAATGACATCCTTAATGATACTAAAGAACAAAGAGCAACAAATCGACTTCCATTCAAACCCATAAACGTTTCACAATGATGGACTTAATGCCTGAAAATTTTTTCCTAGATCTCCTTGACGACTCGCGAGGTTGTTGCATATTTTCATCGCTTTGCAGATTTTGCAAGAATTCCAAAGCGAAATGCTACGTGCAAGAGCAGCTGTTTGTGGAATGGTGCAACTTTTATCTTAGGTTTGTCGGCTGTGAAATTAATTCCTTGGTAGATCTTTGGGACTGGACACTTTTCGTGGCACTCTTAGATGGCCTAGGCAGAGAGAGGCAGTTGATTTCACTTGATGACAGTTTTTGTAAACCGGAAATAAACGACAATTGGGACATCGTGCAAGAATATCTTATTAAAGAAAACGTCATCAAATCAATAATTTCAAACGGTATGAATCTATTCATCCATCTGCTTTTTTTCTCTTACATTCTATTCTTTCAAACTAACTGCATTTGCGAACATGGCAAGGAGTTTCGAAACTGTGGTCCAGGGACGTAGCGATCAAATATCAAGCATTTTCAATGCAGTCAGAATGAACATGTATATAACACCTCTTCTGCGTTGTAACTCTGCGTATTAAGTTCAAAAAATGATCAAAAATTTGGCCCTTTTTTCACCTAGATGTGTTTTACCTGGGTCAAAAAATTGGGATTGGTTTCAATTTGACGCCTAAATTATAGTTTCAGCATTGATTTTCACAGCTATCTGAAATGGATGTTTTGTGACATTTCCTTCCTACTTTGAAGTAAACATAAAATTGTTTTGAATGAAATACATCAGAATTTTGGCCTGTGTGCGTACCGGATTTAAAGCTACCTACATCGAAACCTAATTATTAACCTGAATCTAACACCAATTTGTCTAAAAACTTTGGACGAGTGAAATGCCCCCCCCCCCCTCTTCCTCTTTTGGTAGTTACGGCAATGAGCCCATTGTTACCATTTTACGTCATGTGCTCAAATGTAATTGCGAAATCTCTTTGAAAAGCAGGGCTAATTTTAGAATTATCTGAATAGATGCCTGATGCTCGCTGTTAGGTCTCTATTGTTTCTCAAGTCGATAAACATTTTTTATTCTAATGCACGTTGAAATACTTCAAGTTGAACTATGCAAATAATGTGCACCATACCATGTACATCAATTTGCGTTATTGGCAGTGATAAACTGATCATGGACAGGGACAATGTTAAAGGGGGTCCAGGAGAGCACTGTACCTCCCATTTTGGTTTGGCAGAACGAAGTTTTCGTCGGCAGATGATGAAATGCTGCGACTGTCTTGTTTTGTTTTGCTTCCAGCGTATTTTCAACAAAGCGCGTAAAAGATTATAGCATAGAAGCTTGTTATAAAGAAAAGAACGTTCCAACGCCAAGAAAATTCACTGCTTTTAACGAAAGAGGCACTTATGCCACGCCCTTATGGGGAAAACGCCCTTATGGGGAAAACGCCCTAAAGCCAAACACTTTTGCCGGCAAATCTCAACTGTGTACTTTCCCCAACAATTTTTTGAAGATCCGCCCCTGATGATTGGCCAGTTTGCAGAGTATGGTTGATCTTGACAAGATCTTGCGTGCGACCGCAGTCCCGCACCTTGGTTCGCTAAAACCGTACAAAAGTGCGCCACTAAACTATGGGTGCCACTGCACAAACATAAAAACTTCAAAATCTGTAGGGCACCCAGGTGCTCTTTCTCAGGCATTTTAGAATTATCTTGGGTGCGCCGTTGCCATACTCTGCATTCTGGATGATTGGTAAAAATTTATTCTCTATTAAAGCCATGCTGCATATTGACCCTAAGCAATACTTTTTGCCTTTTCGAAGCTTTAACAATAGCCGACAATACTCATTTTGCAAGTGCAATAGAAAACAAATTAGAAGGCTGCTTATCGGATTCAAAGGGATTGCTTGTGACGATGTATATTAAAAACGGAGGCTAGGAACAACGCAAAGCGGCATAAGTACACAGCAAACATAATCAATAATTATTATCTATTCATTTATTCTCTCCATATTTTGTTAATGATTATAATCATATATTCATATATTATATATTAAAATTCTTATACGTGACCTTTGAATGATGAAGATTTCTGTTTACCGGTCTGCTAAAAGCTGTGCTCGCTGCCTTTGAAGCAGAGCTGTACTAAACGATTTTCGTTTATGGTATATGAATATTCAATTATTATTTTGTCGATTTTGCTGTCTACTTCTGCCGCTCGGCGTTTCACTTTAACTTCTTAATACTGATGGTGGCAGTAAGAGAATTCCCTTTTAGACAAAGGTGTCACTCCGTTAGGGACACCCACAGCAAGGGAGGGACAATGGCCCACCTATCCGCATAGTATAAGCCTAGTTGTTCTAATTTGCTAGTTATTTGCCCTTATTTTTGGCTGCCTTGCCTTTCCCTGGCCAAGGAGTGCAGCATGCGTTCCTTAACTTCGCAATTTGGTTTATGATTTGGTTTGGGGTGGGATTTGCCCTGCCCCCAACTACAATGTGTTTATCTTGTCAGAAACTGCTGCGCAGCGGGCAACTTTGCCCGTGTTTAGAAAACATCAAGGTCACACGGTCACTAGCTGGAGAAAGGTCCACGAAAAACAAACGAAACTCCCAGGACACACCCAAGCCATGCCTATTTTCTATTGCCTTGTGAGGAAGGTTCTCATGTGTTTTTGTCCGGAGGAAGGTTAGCAACTTTTCTGGACTTTAAACTTTGCCTCTAAGAAAATGATGTTGTTATAGTCATGATGATAAAAACTGGGATAAAGCCTAAAATAACCACAAAGGCATGACGACAATGGTCCTTGCTACAAATTAGTCCAATATTTCAACGTTGAAGTTTGAAGCGAATCTCGATTGTCCCTGCTGTTTGCTCCATAGACAGCCTTATCATCGTTTCTGCTTTCCTGCATGTATGAAAACTAATAAAGCAACCAAATTTAAATTACTTCTGAGGTTGTCTGTTGTTGGAATCAGTTTAGAAGAGGGTCACTGCCATTTGAGATTAAGTCTTTAGATTAGAGACACGATTAAGATTCTTCCCGGCCTGCGAATTTAGTCGCATTTGTTCTTGGTGTATCTTGAGACAACAACTGTCAACTTTAAGGTTTTTCATTATTGAATCACCGCTTTTGAATGCAGGAAAATGAGAAGATTTAATAACACGAGAAACCACATGATTTCCATATGAAAGAAGCCATGGAAAGAGATTTTCAAGTTAAATCTCGCTTCGAAGTAGCCTCCATCTGGAAGTCTTCAAATTAGCTGAGTCCATGCAATGATTGTAAGACATTTCGGTCCATTGCCGATGCTACCAATAACAAAATAAACGACCATATTTTGGGAGCCAATTTTTTTAAAAAGGGCCTAAATGTTTCCTTGGATTAAAAATTGCAATAACCTTCCACATCACATTGAGAAACTTTTAAAGCAATTTTACACTTGTTCATTTTGCAAAATTTGTTAAGCCATCTTTTAAGCAAAATTACAGAAGTTTTATGCCACTTTAGAATGTAAGCATGGCCGTAGCTACAGTGGAGCGAGGGTGTGATACCGCCCCCCCCCCGGAAAAAATTGTGTTTCAAAAACAAGCGCTTTTGGCCATGGAGAAGTATTTTCGTCGGCAAATTTAGCTAACTTGTCAGTAAATAATGGATTGTACGCCCATTTTTCGCAAATTTGCCGTTGTTAGACACCCCTGAAACAGGACATCTAACAACGGCCCTGATTGTAAGCAACTTCGTTCAACACTTTTGTTGACCACTCTCTAACCGTGTCTTTTCTTATCTAAAGAAAAAGTTGGCTAATAACCAGGAATGGAGTCACATAAATAAAGCAATTTGAGGGCTCAATATAGAAGTTAAGCAGTTAAGAAATTATGGTACTCAGTACTCAGATCTGTAACATTGATGGTGACTCAGAGATGAAAATGAACCATTAATAAATTTATCATTGAGGGTCTCACATATTTCAAGCCCAATAGCACGCCAAATATCAACTTTCCTCCAAAAATGCATGAAAATATCCTTCAGCGTGAAAAGCATCTTCTGACCAACTTTGAAGGCTGCAGTCTCAGGTATTTTTTGCATCTTTCAAGGCTTTGCCCGGCCTCATTTTTGTACAAAAATATGAAATTTAGGATATAATTGAATAAACATGATATTCCAAGGATTGGTCTTGCTTGAAATTGAGATATTTACCAAGGCTCGTTTAAACAGAGTCCACAAAAATTGTTAACCTTCCTCCGGTCAAGAACACAATAGAAGGCAAACCTTCCTCACAAAACAAAAGAAAATAGGCTTGGCTTGGGTGTGGCATAGACGTTTCTATTGTTTTTCGTGGACCTTTCTCCAGTCACCGACTGTGTGACCGTTGTGCTAATAAAATGCCTTTTTAGATTTGATTTAAATAGGCAGAGTATTGTAATTTCTCTGATGTTATTTTTAATATCAATCAAAGCCTTAATGCCCGTGTAACGAGGTTTACTTGTGACCAATTGAGCTGCTTAAAACAAATGCCCTTGAAAGTTATTTGGTCAGACTCAAACTACTTGACCAATGCCCTATTTATATTAAGTTACAGGCGTTGTCCATTGGTCTATTTGCTGACGATTTATGTGGTCACGTTTTCCTTCTGTAATTAAAAGCTTGATAAAACTTTCACCATATCTGTATTTGGTTAGCTTGATTTTGACTCAAACATTTTGAGACAATTTAGCTCTACCATAAAATGTGATTGTCATGGTAACAAAGCACTACACACGTAACCGCAGAGCTCAACATCACCTGCAGTCATTTTGCATAGTAAATAAAAGAATCCTGATTCAAAAAGAATATAATTCGCTGTTGGGATTCTCGATTAGTTAATATTCAAGATAGCTTGCTTTGATGGCTATGGCCTAGGCTGCATGACTGTTTTAAACTGCGAACAAGTCTGTTTCAGTGAGTATTGTAATTAGTGTTTTAACACTTAATTGAATCTTTTGGATGCTGATTAAAACGTCTGCAAGATATACAGATGTTTTTAACGTTGGTTGCAATTGCTTCTGACATCTGTAAGCAAGTGTTGTTAAGCGTAGGGTGAAAATCAGCTGTCCTTAGCTTCAAAAACTTTCCTAATTTACAGAATTTGTTGGTCGCCATTTTTTAAACTAATTGTGTTGTTATTGTTCCTCTCGAAGGGAAAAATAGCTTTTAACTGATACATTAGCTAGTCATTAGTCTTGTCATGCTGAACATAAATTTGAACCGAGTCTCTTCAATTTAAAAGCGTTGATTTTTTTTGAAAATCAGCTAAATGTTAATGACATAGCGATTCGCAGAGTCAGGAAAGCATCTCAGTTCCATGGTCTGCGCTGCAAGAAAGGCTATTGAATGCAATTTGGTGTACAATGCCGCACCAAATCCCCTCCTGATTTTTGTTTGATAACAGGGGTTGGTCGTTTTTGAGCATTTTCCGTAGGATGAGGGTTGGGCGCTTTTCTAGACACAATCAATAAACCAAGATAAAAAGATAGCCTGCGGTGTATTTTTGGCGCACCTGAATCACGGGCATTAACTTGAGCCATTTAAAGAATAAGGTACGTCAGAGCATCAGGATAAGCAGATAATACGATGATGTACTGGCTTAGGCTTGTCTTTGCTGCGTCTCTGCGTAACCACACACTTTTAACATTAGTCTTAATTCAGTTGTCTTCTGTGGCATCTAACCTCAATGCTCTACTCAGTCTTATCATAATTAGCATGTTGATATGCAGGTAACCATTGAATGCTTATTTATACAACCTTAAGAACGCAAGCAGCTCACTTAAAACCAAGCAACTTGAGGGCCGAATTAAGCAGCTATAAGCAGCCATGATTTATTGGGCAGCCGTTTTAAAAGAAACCGCTGCTGCAATCATTTCAATCTTAAGCAAATGGAGAACTTAATTATGCAGCTTTAAGCAAGTTGACAAGTCTAAAGTCGGTTAACAATTAAGAAAAGTGAGAGCTCAATTATGCAAGTATCAGAAAGCAAGCCACAGCTGAATAAGGAATTAAGTCTAAATTCATATAACCAATAAGTAAATTAGATCTCATTTGTTCAGCTGTAAGCAAGTAAGCAACAGTTTGATAAGAAATTAAGTCCAGAGAAGTAAGAACTCAAGTTATGAGGCTGTTAGCAAGTAAGTAACAGGTTAGTAAGAAAATAAGTTATGTTAATAAGAAATTAAGCCAATTAACCATTAAGCAAGCAGCTTGTTATAAGTGACAAACAAGGCATGGAAATGCTATAAAGGATATCACCAGGGCTGCCGAGAGGATTTTGAGGCCTAGGGGCAAAACTGCAAAATGAGGCCCTTGTGTCTGTGATTGAAGCGAGCAGAAGGGGCAGAAAGCAAGGGAATCTAGGGAACTGAATCTGGAGGCCCTCTTAGAACCTTATAGGCTGCTCCTATTGGGAGGTTCCTTGAATACATCTAACGAGGCTATGAATAAAAATTTTGATATTATTTGATGAAGCCCCTAAACCCTGAGGCCTTGGGGCGAACTGCCGCCTCTGCCCCTCCCTCTCGGCTGCCCTGGATATGACTGTCGAGATCAACTACACTAATCGGTGGAGTCTGTCAAAGTAAGTCTCTGTGGCCTTGTTAATTTCAAATCTTGAGAATGATGTTTTAAAGCTTTTACATATTTATCCCTCGATGTTTCTTTCTGTTTCCAATTTCTATCCTGTTGGAAAACTGCATTCTGTGAAGGAGACCACACTTTATTCTAATCAATTAACGTGTAAATCTTGTTGCTTTTTTGAGCAGCTTTTAGGGTTAGAATCTCAGGAATTTTAAGCATCATTAGTGGCCTGACCATCAGGCTCTTCTTGATTCCCAATGATTGGTGATGGAATAAATTCTTAGCGCAAGGACCTTAGCGAGTTTCTGGGTATTAATCTCATATTTGAGACACCTTTGATGACTGGATTGCTAGCCATCAGTGGCGTAGGAACCAGGCCCCGGCGTGCCCCCCCCCCCCAATGTTTTTCCAGCAACAGCATTTGTGCTCCTTTTTCTCTTAAAAATGTCCATTTTAATCCTGAAAGTGCCCATGTCGTCGTGAAAGTGTCTCATCTCATCGTGAACGTGCCCCTTTTTTATCGTGAAAATGCCCCTCTTTATCGTGAAAGTGCCCCAAATTGAATGACCCTATAGTAGGAAACAATTCCCCTTTTTGATGTGCTTAAAAGGTCTCTTAAGACTTAAGCACTCAATTTGCTTAAAAGCAGCTTAAATCTGGGTTGTTTTCGCTCTCTATCAAACACCTGGGGTCGTCGATGATATTAATATGGATAGGATTTTTTTAACTTAGCTCATGCAACGTTTATGTGCACCTCAATAGATCGCAAAATAAAATTTCAGACAAATAACTACTAGATCTGGTAGTGGTAACATCTGACGATAACATTGTTTTTGAGAGACAATACATGACGGCAGTTGCTCTGTTATTTCATTAAGACTACATTCTTCCATGCATAGCAACTAACTTTCTGAATAAATTAATAATTCTGTTTTAGCAACTGTTTCTCTGATGCATTCAATAACATTTTCAAACGATTTACGCATGTTATGTCTCTTATTTGTTGTAGGAAAACCTCCAATCGTAAGAAGAAAATTTACTTACTGGTTAACAGAGATTTTGTGGTCCTTGATATTTCGCCATTATTTTGATTTCAAATCTTTCAAAATGAACCGCAGGGCTACCATTGACTACCATAAAGCCTCGCAGAGCCTGATCAAATGGATCAAAGTAAAGGTGCCTAACTGTCGAATCAATAATATTGCAACAGATTTACGTAACGGCGTTTTATTGTGTCAACTAGTAAATGCAGTAGCACCTAAAACTATTAACCCGTCTTTATTTGCTGATTATGCCGACTCAGAAGATGTCGTTGTTTATGCAATGGAAGCTGCGAGGGAGGTCCTTGGAATTCCGGCGTTGATCAACGCCAGCGACATCGCCGATTGCAAGGCGGATGAAAAAAGTTTGATAACTTATCTAGCACTGTTTCGAAGTGCTGATAGAATGCTTGCGAAAGGAATACGACCCGTTTCGCCAAGAACGATTGGATTTGGAAAGAATACGATAATGGACGATAGTAAACGAGGAAAACATCGTAACGTCGCATATGGATTCGGTATTCGTTACGGAGAAGTCGGGAAGCCGACCGAATTCATCGTTCATATCGACCCAACAAATAAATCAGATGTCCATATTTCTATTAAATGTACACCTGAAGCCGACGACGCGCCAAGAGTGAAAGCAGAGCCAACTTTAAAGTCGATTGGAGATTGTGCCTATATTATATCATATACACCTGTTATTGCTGGGTATTATGAAATATCAGTTCTCTGTGATATGAAACATATCAACAACAGTCCTTTCAAAATAAGAGTCAAGGAAACAAAAATTGAATTTAAATGTTACAGTGAATCAGACAATACAATTTCAATCGAACCAAATAAGAGAATGTCGGGGGATGATTTCCTTATTTTCTCAGACGATGCCCAATGTCTTGCTAACCACACAGATTTCGATGTCGCTGATGAAATTCCTTACAGACCGGAAAGTCTGAATACTATCGATAGTGGAATCGAAAGTGTTCTTTGCAATGATAATGTTAATAATGACCTTTTATATGTTGCAGAGAATTCAGAAAGAGGCTCTTCTGTAGGAACAATTGCATCATCACCAAATTGCCTCTCAAAAGGAGGCTCAGAATCATCGACATTTTCAGATTTTGATTTCTTTGAAGCGGCTGGACCTGGCCTCGATTCTGG
Source organism: Catostylus mosaicus (assembly GCA_964019065.1). NCBI lineage: Eukaryota > Metazoa > Cnidaria > Scyphozoa > Rhizostomeae > Catostylidae > Catostylus > Catostylus mosaicus. The sequence continues at coordinate 717,501 of OZ025188.1, read as the reverse complement.
AGAAGTCGGTGTAATGAGTCATTTCGAGGTTAGAACTCCAAATGGAAGCAATGGACCATTAAGTGTCCTCGTCACGTGTCCTGCAGTTTCGATACCAACCCCTTTTGTGAATACGAGGCAAGGCGGCGAACAACTTGTTCATGACGTAATGTTTTTGCCTACAGAACCAGGAACGTACGAAATTGAACTGAAATGGGGCAACAAACTTATCGCCTCGTCCCCATACAATGTGGTTGTAACGGAAGCAGTTGAGAACCAAGCAAGAGGCACCTGTGCGGCGACAGACCTAGAGAATTTTCTAAACGAGGCTTTAAAACAAGAAAAAGAGGCTGTGTTGTATTACAGTGCAACAAGTACGGATACTCGCCATGCGAGGCGCTGCCAATATTTGGAATCGATTTTACGCAGCGAAATTGCGAATCTAAATCTTGAAAGAGTAGCCATTGATTTGGAAATACCATCAGATGAAAGACGTCAACTTTTTTCAAAAATAAATGTCAAGCAAAATGGAATCGCTTTACCCTTCGTTTTCCTTAATCATAAATTTTTGGGAACCTTTGAGACAATAGTTGGACAACATAGAAAAGGTGTTCTTAAAGAATATATTGATAAGGAATTCGATTATTTAAGGACAGTTGAAGAAAGCAATGAGTTGATTGATTTCAAAACTTTGCGTGAAATCAAAATGACACTCAGTGATCTAAAATCGCCATTGTCATTGCAGAATTAGGTTTATTTATGTTGAAGTTTGTTTCAGAATTTCTTGTTTAGCTTTATTGTTTATGATAATTAATTACAGGGATCAATACAATGAGGAAGAAGAATTGTTAATGCAAATATTTCTTGCATCAATCTTTTGCCAAAAACATCTCGCAACTTTCATTTTGGCAACGTCCTGATTATTGTCAATCTGCACCCAGATTGCTGTATACGTATATAAATGTATATTTTGTGCCTGCGTGGCACAGTGGATTGGTCGTTTGACTCCGAATGTGGTGAGCGTAGGCTCGAGTCACACGGTCGAGACTAAATAATTTACAATTGGGTAGCATCCTTGTGGTTAGTATTTATACTCCATGTTAGCCAATGCCGAATTGATTTGATATAGATATATATGTATATATTTATTTATGTTAATAGGAAACAGTAGTAGGATAATGATTAAGTCGTATCCAAAGAGAGCAAAACAGTTTCAAAATCATTCGCTGATGATAGCAGAATCTTGAAAGGCCGCAGTATGCCATACAATAACACCCCTCCCCCCACATTTTTCTGAGTGGGTCCAAAAAAGGGTTTTATTTATACAAAAATTGGCCTAAAAACTTACAAAAAACTTGGCAAACACGTTGGACAGAAAAACTACTTACCTGCTACTTTACTTTGTTAAAAGCAGGGGCGGATTTAGGGGGGTTTGGATAGTAGTTTAAAACTCAGAGAGGAAAAATTATTGCATTTCCTGTGATTTATTGCAATTCGGAAAGAAAATTGTACGATTCTTAGCCATTTTCAGGCCTCAGAAAATGCAAAATCTGCAGCTTGCTTTGCCCACCTGGACCTGCTTCAGGACCCAGCCCTGTGCCTGAGACCCAGCCCTGGAGGCTTTAAGGTGCCCCTAGACCCCCGGGCCAAAAACTACGGTCTTTTCCCAAACGCTTCACCACAATATTAAGTAATATCTTAATCTGGAACCCCCCTCTAAATTTCTAAATACGCCACTGAAAAACAGTCGGTTCCAAATGAAGAATATAATGGAAGTTGATCCAGCTTGAATAAAAATCCCCTTTACCAAAAAATTGGATGTGAAAGCCTTAATCTAGTATCCTTTCTGTTTTTCTATTTTCCTGTATCCAACTTTATCATTATGTGTTTGTGCCTGATTTTCGTCTTGGTCATGATCCAGCTCATTATTTGATTACCATTTTTAAAACCATTTTCATCTACCATTCTCTAATATGATTCTTTTAATCACATCCACAGGGTAATTATTTTATTAAGGTCTTTGGAAAATAGAATAGAATTATGTTTGCAAAGTTTTGCTACGACCAACGATCATTCCAAAGTCTCGATATACATTTTCAATTTCACACTGGCCAGTACGGTATTTTGCATAAGTTTTGATGGTTATTTAATGTTTTCTCCAACAGGTGTGAAAGAGAGTTGCAAGAATTTAAGAAAACCATCTTAAATCGTTGGTCATGTTCCCCGGTTACAAAAACAATTTTAACGAGAGAAGTCTTGCAATTCTAAGTTCAGTTTGAAATTCGTGAAAAAAAAACCAAAGATGCAGAGCAGTTGCGTTAAAAGGGAAAGACAACTATCGCTGAGAAATCATTTAAAATTAACATTGTTTTGGTAAATATATTTCGAAATATTTTAGGCCATCATTTTCATTCTTTTCACTTCTAACTCAGTAAGATGAACGAAGACATGTTTTTTTAAAAAATGATTCATCCCGATAGAGAACTATCTACTATGTAATTTTTCACCCATTTGCTAAACGAATTGCTTCTTTTCTTAATAAATTCTATTCTTAATCAAAAAATGGCATGAAAAATTCCTTAGACTCTCATAAATTGCTCTGCTTTCTTAAAAATTGTGTTTAAGATATTTTTAAAGTTTCTGATGCTTTTTTATGCATATTAATGTGAGCGTCTGATCCTGTTTTTCTGCATTTTCTTTTTTGAAGATTTTTGTGAAAAAATTTAAAACCGAATGGCACAGAACATTCCTCAAGTGAAATGGTTTACTTGCAGCAAGAGGTAAACATAAATACTTTTTGTATCATTTTTGTCGTTTTTGTAAGGGTATTATTTTTGGGCCATGTTAATTGAAAGAAGGAAATCGAAATAGCATTGACAGGAAGGATTGCAGGGAAACGAGCGAGAGGCACACAAAGCATGAAATTCATCAACAGTATCATCAGACGAATGGGAGGCTCTTGGACAGCATGTGAGGTACTGCAAGCCTCAAAGGACAGAAGGACTTGGACTAACATAATCGCCAACTTCGAAAGACATGGAACATAGGCAGATAGGCAGGCAGGCGGGCAGATAGGTAGGCAGGCAGATAGGCTAGGCAGATAGGCAGGCAGATTCTATTTAGGATGATTATCAAATGAATTAAATGAAAATGATACTGAAAAATCTGAAGTCCAGGTAAATTAATTTCTTGATATTGTTTTCAAGAAATTTCATGCTGAGGATTTTCTTCTTTGACAATGCATAAGATATTTTAAATTTGCATGATCGAGATTAAGGAAAACACTTGCTAACCTACTATAGTCAATATTTTTATTTGTTAATTTGTTACATTAGGACCCACTGCAATTGAAAATTTTTGAGGAATAAATGTAAATAGTAGGAACATATACACTTAATGTTTATTCAATAAATAGTTTGAAATTGTTTGAAACAAAAACAGTGGACAGTTTGTCAGATATATTATAAACCATTAAATTTTACCGTTTAATTAAAATTGATTAATGCTCAGGAAAGGAAATGCTATTAAGACAATGTTAAACAAAGGACAAGATGACACCGAGAAGCTGATGACATCTGTGAAGGTTTTCGGCTACTTTTGTAAAATAAAGTTACTGTTTCTATTTGTTCTTTTTCTGAAAGAACTCTTCCTTTTTGACTGAATGACGATTGTTTGATTGATCGATCGATTGATTGCTTGATTGCTTGATTGATTGATTGGACTGCTTTTAGTTAATGATTGAGAATGGTTGATTTTCCAATTCTGCTTGTCGGTCTAAAAACTGATTCGTTCCAAAATAACTTTTCCAACTTACCCGACACAGCAGAGTACAAAATAAAAACAATGGCCTGTTTTTCGAACCCAGTATTTCATCGTCAACGCATTCCTTGATCTGTCCAATCTCATTCCTTTCTGTGTTTTCTTCTTTTTACCACGTGCTTGCCATCTACAATCTCCTTGACCAAATCTTCATTTCATTCTTCCACCTGTATGCGTCTTGGCTCGGATGATACTAACTCAAAGTAACACAGGCAAATCATTGCGAATACCAAGGTAGTATTGATGGCCACTTGAACGCTGTTCATAATGCACATTCCTGTCCAATAAGAACTCAAACCAAGACCAAAGGAAACGACCCAAATTAATGCATTATAGCTAGAACATTTAATGGTGCTTTGGTTCACATTTCTGCACTTCAATTATGTAAAAATCAAAATTGCAAGGGAAAAAAACTCTGCGGAAAACTGAGATGTAAACCAAAACTAATGACATTAATCTAGCAGTGGATTCTTTGATGGCAATGCTTTATATGGATTGATGCCTGTTGCATTGCAAGAGTGGTGCCTACAAAATAAAGTGATGCTTGACAATAAGGGAAGTTTATCAATAACTTCTATCATGTAACATATTTCTTAAATCATTAATCAATTCTATTCATTCATTTCTTCATTCTTTCGAAAAATTTATCAATTATTTATTTGCTGATTAAAACGCTCACCCATTCCTTTATTTCTTGATTCAATTATTCGTTCGTTGAATCATTCTTTCATTCCATTTTACAGTTCTCCATACACACATTAATTAATGTATATAGTCATTAATCAATTAATTGATTATAATTGTCAAACAAGCATACATCTCTTATTTTAAAAGCAGATAAATATGCTAATGATTATTAGAAATATGTGCTTGCATTACAACGTTTTTAGAAAAAAAAACTTCAACATATCTTATGCTGTTAACTGGAGCGCTCAAAAAACTTGAAACAGCAAATGACGAAGAAAACATGAAAATGTTTTAGGTATTCCTAACTACTTGAATGGGTCCATGATTACGGCAGTCATAACTATTGATGGTGAAACCAAAGCGTTTGGTATGTAGCCAATGCTGAATGCTACTGCAGTGTAAGAAATAAAAGGAGCTTTCACAACAGTTGAACATTGAGGCTTGGTTCTTTATAGCCAAATGTCAGTTTGAATCTATTTGATCTGGTTAATAAGCCGAAAATCATTTTGTTACAAAATAAATTCCATTACCAACAATAGTCATGTTCAAACTTTATAATTAACACGAGGTAGAAGATTCTAGCTGCTAGCTGATGTAGGAAATCTATTGATGTATTTCTTTCGTCGCTAGTTTTTGAGACAGCGGTTGTACTATGAAGAATAGCGTTAAAAACTACAAAGAAGATAAGAATAAAAATCTTCAGAATGAGCAAGGAAATGTATTCCCTAAGAGCCAATAGAAGGGGCATGGAGTTTTCAATCAAATATTTCAAGCGTCAAATGTTGGGTGTTGAGCTAAATTTAATGCGGAAGACAATTTACAATTTTTGGTGGTTGATGTAATTTTCTTTTATTAAAATTAGCTAATAGTCGTGTTTTTGTTGGATTTAACTCCCAACCTCATCTTCTTGTTCTCTGATGACATCTCATTTCATTACAATCTCAAACATTTCATTATGCTAGATTTTTGTTTTTCCCCTGCTTCAGCATTCGTTGATCAAAAGTATACATGCATCTTCTGCATACAACAATAATAATATTTTAAGAGTTAACCAATATTCCTTAGATACTATCTCTTTTTCTGCAATAACTCAGGTCCTCTAAAGAAATTTTAGCTTTGAAAAAACTTACGGACTGATGGCAGTAAATACTCCTAATAAGCACTGAGCAAAGTCAGTTTAGCTTCATACTGCTGTGATTTACGTATTGAATGACTTACTTTCTGTGCAACTATCATTTTAATAAAATCCAATCTTTCTAATGGTCAAATCAAACTCAAGTTCCTTGCAAACTTGCAGTGGATTTTAAAATGCATTCTTCATTGCTGTTCTATTTTTATTAAGAACAGAAACTTGTGGCAATTCATCCTAATTTTGAAAACAAGGCTTGGTAATTCTCACAAATCCAATGGTAAGCCCTCCGTTTTGCAACTTTACGCTTGACCCAGTGAGTTTTTGGTCCATTTTGGTACTTATCATCACTTACATCTGACAGTATTAACTCTTCCAAGCGACGATTTGTTAGTTTTAAGACGGTTTTACATTCTAATCTTCATTTTTTGAAATTTTCTATCCACCGTTACGCAAAACTATGTTTCAAGCCTTTGGGAAAACGGCCACCTGCCTGTTCCTATCTTAACTGAAAACATTCAAAAAATTTCGTGTTGCATTTAGTAACAGTATTTCATTTAAAATTTCCAGATTCAAAGGTTCAGACTCTGCTTTGAAATCATGGTCATTTTATATTCTTATATAACACTTATATATAGTTTTTAATCATCGTTTGCATCCCTTTCTCATTGTATATTGTGCACATATTTTTGATCATACATCTACTTTGCATCATATGTAGATGGTTATCCTTATTCTTACATTTTTCCCTCTTCATTTTTCATCCTGACCCGTTTTTCTGTTTCTCCTTACTTCGTTTCCTTCCTCGGATAAGAAGATAAATAATTGTTCATTCAACTATTTTTTGAATCATTCTATATTTTTTGCCTGTATATTTTTTTCAGTCTCAGGCATTGATTGATTGATCTATTCATTCATTCATTCATTCATCCACTCATTCATTCATTCATTCATTCATTCATTCATTCATTCATTCATTCATTCATTCATTCATTCATTCATTCATTTATTCATTCATTCATTCACTCATTCATTTATTCATGCATTCATTCATTTATTCATTCATTCATTCATTCATTCATTCATTCATTCATTCATTCATTCATTCATTTATTCATTCATTCATTCATTCATTCATTCATTCATTCATTCATTCATTCATTCATTCATTCATTCGAGTAATTAATTAACATATTGTATTTCATTTCTCAACTATGTCCTTACTTTTTTCTTTTTTCATTTGTTATTCTTCTGCATCCTCATTCCAAACAATCTTTTTTAGAAATATAAAGAAATCTCATCAAAGATATATTTTCGAATGATATATATATTTCATGATTTTATATGATACTTTGAATTACCACTGATCTAATCATTTAGAAATAAATACATAAACTTCTGAAAGTTCTTAAATCATTGGCAATTAGGGTTGTTCTTTAAGCCAAGACCAACGCATAACGGCTAGAAAGAAATTGACAATATTGATTATGATAATAGAATACACGGAGTAAGTCTTTCTACAGCTACATACAGCTACTTAAATCTGGCCCCAGCATATGGGGCTTCTTCAGAGCTATGTTCATAGTAATATCTGATAATTTGTGTTCATCTTTTGAGTTTTATACTGAAATTCTAATAGTTCACGCCTTTGGAACGACTCTTCTCTCTTGTCTCAGGCGAAGCAGTTTCAAGCAACCCCTTCTGAGTGATGCGATCAGCAACAGACACAGGAACGGATTAATTGCCTTGTGCGACACTATGAACATCATTTTCCAGCCCTTCAGGAAATAGGTACCGACGCAAGAGAGCTTTATGTAGTCGTACATATTAGCATAGACTATTATGCACGAGGATGCCAAAAATACAAATATTATGACGTAGTAGAGAAGTAATGCCTGGACATCACGGAGATGCTGCTTCCTGGGGTCGACTTCTGCCGCGATGTTTTGGTCTTGCATTGGAGCACTCGCTCTTCCTTCCTCAACTATCATCTTTCCATCATGTGCCTCTGCGTTCTTGTTCTCTGCGACTTCGTCTTGTTTGGAGATTTTGGCTTCCATCTGAATAACAGAATTGAACTTCTCCTTCTTAGATTGGTCTACGTTGTCCACCGGCGGTGCGGATCTTTGTTCTGCACATGGAGCCAAATTTTTCTTTGCTGGTTGGTACAAGATGAAGAAGTTTGCTATAATAGCAGCTGCAGTTCCGAAAGTTGAAACGCTGATTACCACCAACTCGACATCTGAGTAGCCATACACTTCATAAAGGAAAGCAAAACCGATTCCGCACGCCCAAATGCACATTGATACTATAGCTATCAATGGGTAGGACACCTTGCCTGCTCTCTGGTCTTTTTGAATCTTGAGATTGACAGACATAACAGCAAGTGCAATGAAAGCAACTAACTGCCCACCAAAAAAAAGAATATGGCACATCTCTCCAAGACTCTTCGTATAAGGGTATGCTTCTCGCAGATTGATGCCAGTGGCCCGAAGATTATTGCCCCATGTGCGGTACGTGTCAACAAGAAGACCAAACAACAAATCTGAGATCAGCACGTTTACATAAAGGAGATTGAACGATGTTCTCAGCTCGTGCAGCGGATCGACTATGATTGTTAGGATTATGGCAAGGTTTCCAACCACTGTCATTGGCATGTAGATTCCACTTAGAACAGAGGTCATCAGGTAGTATTCTGATGGTTTAGGCACACCTTTGCAGCTCATTTTTCTGATTCTTTTATGTCACTCCTGTTTTCGGCTCTTCAAACCCTGATAAAATTCTATTGATTGTCTATTTGTTAGTATCCGTTTCTCCTCCCGTCAATTGAGCCCTCTCTCAATGCAGCCCTTTGGCTAACAAAACCTTACCTTTTGGTTCTTTGAATCGCAACATCTATATATGTTCTTCTTGTATTCCCAATTGCTCTTTCTTTCAGCAAATTCAATGCATAAACTGCGATCTGTTCCTTTTAATTGTCTTTTTATATACAAGAAAGGTGATCATAGCTCATCAAATTTAATAATTCATCTCAATAATCCGGGGGTATTCTGATCTGGGCGCACTAGTTGTCAATCCAATTCAGTCCAAGCTATGGACGGTCACGTGTCCTGCTTAGCTCGGAACGTCTGCTGCTGAAAATTGTCAGTTGTCTTAGAAATGCCTTTGAAATCGTTTCCTAATTGCACACGCAGTAAATGGGTACCACCTTTTACATTCTTATAAATATCTGCTTCTCTAGAGATCGTAGGCTGTGAGAGCCCCTTAGTCTTGTCTTCTTGGTAAGGCACATGGATAATGAAAAATTGTGTTGTGAAAGATAATTACAACGCCTTTGTGCATAGACGGATTGGCGTAGACCACCAGAGCAATTTGTATGGTTAATAATTGAAGAAAGCTCAGCGTATGACAAGGTAAATGTAAGCTTGGAGCATCGGTGCACTAGTCAAAAGCAGGGGGATCACTTGAGGGGGGGGGGGGGTTAGCGGTGTGGCTCACAATGAAAATATTGATAAAATACTTTTTGGTGGGCATGAAATAGGCACCGCAAGACAGGCCTTTGCCACAAAATTGGTAATGTTAACAGTTTACAGAAAGGAAAAAAGTTCACTTTTTTGGCAAATGTGCCAACACCCTCCAAACACGAAGCGTGAAGTGACACCCCTGGTCATAGGTCAAGTGTTAGATTTTGGTTGTGCCCTATCACTGGCTAACATTTTCGTTCTCTTTTATATCATTTCTAATTTCGCCATTTCTGGCAAAAAAATCTCCCCCGTTCTCATTATAACCATTTGGAAAACACAATTCAAAATCAGACCAAAACTTTGCTATTTACTCTTCAAGTGCCTACCTATGAATAATTCATTTGTTTTGTCTCTTTAATTTACCTTTCATGGCATGCAGCAAGAGATTTTTTTCACTTGAGAAAATAGTCATTTGGTTTTCTAGTTATTTTGTTAAAATCAATGCAATTTTTTACGAATTACATCTGAAACGTTCAACAAAGGCGAGTTTGCATTTAATTGTTGTGACTAAACATCTGTTTGTAAACAGAATGGTTTCGAAATTGTCACATTTTTTCTGATGCATGTTAAATGCGTTGCTACAATGCAAAATCAATCATAAAATTGTTGACCATTTGCAAGTTTTCAAGCAATATCGCTTGGAAATGCTGCACATATGCGGCATCTGCTTTAAAAGCAAAAACCTCATGCTGTTTTATTTTGATACAAAACAACTTTGTGGTCAATGATGTCAAGATGCGGAGAAATGTCGAAATGAATTGAATTGAAACGTTTTCCAGTTGGTATGAATGTCTTCAACATCTTTTGATTTAAAACATCAAGGTATAAACAAATATTGCATTATAGTTATTTCCCAACTTACTTTCTGTCATTTGTCTTGAAGCATTAAGCCTAGCTGTACCATGCTTCAATCAAAGATTTCTTTTCCTCCTGCAGAAGCTACAAAGAACGACAAATTATAGGGAAAAATATCTTATCAAAAATCTTATTAGCTCTGCAAAAGATGCTGTTTTGACTCGTCTAAAAGGGCCTTAAATTAACCATTTTTCCCTTAATTCCCATCCATTTTCCAGCATCCCATACTGATACTTAATGTTTCAAGGCACATTGTTTTTTTCTTTTTATGCAAAGTAAAGGACTTGCAACAATCACTGCAATAAACTTTCTTAGATGTATTTAATAGTTTCGATGTTTCTCAAGAATCCGTTTTAGCATCTCGAGCAAGGTTAAATCGGTAAGCAGCAGTTATTTGATGATGTCATTTGATTTTTTTATTTTATGACTTCATTGTTTGAATCTTGCACTGACGTCATTTTATGATGTAATTTGATAAAAAAACTTTGGTGTCGTTATTTGTTCACTTCGTTCCAGTATCAGAATTTACAAAATAGTATCATGCTAAGATTTAGTGTCTTACCCCAATTATCGAGCATAACATACCAAAAAATAAATAACATGGAACAGGACAGGCGCTCGTTACAATCGGTTATGAAATTTCGAGCGAATGTTGACAGAGTATTGAAGATTAAAATCCTTTTTAAAAATTTTCATAAAAATGAGATGGATGGCGTCGAAAGTGTAAGCTGCACGTGGAATTCGACCTAGCAAATGCAGCGTTTATTTCATGACAGAATGACATGGGTTGGAAACACTTCAGTTCCGTTGACCAGCACATTTCAAACCAAAAGGGAACTGGTTACTCTCAATGCGATGTGACGTAATTCTTTAAAAAGAAATGAAATATTTCAAAGATGATTAAAAATTCGCTTCATTCTATTGGAGCAATGTAACGCTTTCCCTCCGTATTTGAAGCACCATGAGGTCTTCTCAAATATTTCTTTTCTTTTAAAAATATCTTAGATTTAGGGGCTTTATAATTCTATTGCCTTGAAATGTCACAAAAACATTTGCAGCACGAAAGCTCCTTTTATCAATTTTTTTTTAAGTGCCACACCATGGAGCCATATTATCAAAGTAAGAAGAGTACGGCTGTTTGGTCACATTTGTAGACTAGATGAGAACACACCATCCCAGACAAGAAGTACAAAAGAAAAATCGTGGCCTTCCAAAACTAACATGGATAGCATTAATCCAAAAAGATCTGGATGCGATTGATCTCAAACTAGATAAAAACTGGACTACCATCACACAACTGGCTCAAGACAGAAAAGCTTGGAAGAGCCAAACCAAAATGACTTTCAATCAACGTGCATAATGGCGGGTCACAGTAGGAGACACCAGTCTCATCTGTTCCTGATGAGGATGATTTTAAGTGCGTTAAATAATTGCATAACGCTATGCAAGATGTAACCAACAATGCAAAGATCGGTGGGTGAATATTTGGAATCTACAGACGCGTTTGGTAAGTTTTTAGTGTCCTTTTATCGTGCAGGCATCCCTGTGTATAGGTAAACATGCATTGCAAAATTTCTATATTATATAAAAAAAACAAATAAAATATTATGTTAAACAGCATAAAGTTATGTTTCTTCCGAGATCTGAAAACAATTTTGAGAAATAAAAAAGCGTTTGATAGCAAGTAAATATTTAGTATTGAAGAGGCTCAAACGCAAAGAAAAACAAGAAACTCTTGATGTTAATTAAAAGCAAATTAATACTGATATTTTTCATATAATAGAGTAGTCAGTTATATACATTTTGAAACAATTATGGGAATTATATCATCTTTTAATTTCACAACATTTCAACGTTTGATTTTACATAACCTTCCTGATTATTGAGCCTGAACCTGTTTATTTAAATATACTAAATGAAAGATGGCACGAATGTTAAGGAAAAATTAAAATATTCGACTGAAATGCTCTGAGGTAATATGAAATACCAAATAATGCACAAAAGCAGTGGCAGGGCCGAGATAGATCGGACCATAGGCGCCGACTTTTGATTTTAGCAGGGGGGGGCTGAAACTAGAAATGAAAAACAATTACATACCAAATTCTCTAAATTATCAGTTATAAAGGCGTACTTTGGTTCTTTGATTAACGATGTATTGTATCCTATTCATTAAAAATAGATGAAGATACTATGCCTACTCGGGAAATTAAGCTAACAAGCAATAAAGAGCAAATTTTTGAACATTTCTCGGAGGGGGCTCAGCCCCCCCGTAGCAGTTTCAGGGGGTGGCTCAAGCCCCCAAGCCCCCACGTAGTCGGCGCCTATGGATCGGACTTAGGTGAGTTTGTTTTACGTTAGAAATCGTCAGCTTTTATGATTTTCATAGAAAATCAGCAGGAGAGAGTTTGAAATAACCCAGTTCTCCTGACTGTTGTGAGAATTCGATCAACTATTTCATTTACAGGTTTATTTTCGTTCTCTTAAACAATATAAGTATTCATAGATTTCCTGTCACGATCTACCATATTAAAATTAGCCATTGACTAGTAACGTGCTGTTCTTTGTATTTCTAATTAGTTATGTCATTCTTTAATCCAAATTCATTTCCACTTGACGGTTGGCAACCACAACATAGGATTTTCAATAGCAGGCAAAAAGGAACGTTGTCTAAGGAACGTTATTCTAAGGTTCTAGGCCGGAAGAACTTTCGTGAACTTTGAGGTACTTTTAAAAACTGTGTTTTTACATATCTGCCACGCCTACAGCTAAAAAGCCGGGGGCGACTGAGCAGGGGCCCAGTCAGTGGCGTAGCTAGAGGGGGCAGAGGGGGCAACGGCCTCACCAAGCTTCCAAAAATGTGTTTGTCAAAATTTCTAAAGTTTGTCGGATTTTTTATTTGATGATGAGGAATATATTCGGGTTTCGCCACCTCAGCAAATAATCATAGCTACACCACTGGGCCTAGTCTAATTTGATCCCCTTTTCTGAGGATTTAATTTACCAACTGCTTGTTCTATAATAAGGATCGACCACCGGGAAAATTTCCCAATGCCCCTTGGGGCTACACTGCCGCTATAAAAAGGCATCGTTTGGCAGAACAAATTTGTACTGCAGAAGTCAATATTTCCAAGGCCATGTTGGGACAGACACGTTTCTGCCCTTAATTTGAATTAATTAATGTTAATAAAAGTTCTTCCTAACAACCGCATGTCATCATAAAGCGGATATGAACGTTTTAATAGTTGTCCCTCTATTTTATATACAGCCAGCGCACATTCATATAGCCATATTATCTAGTGTTACCATATTTCTACTGCCTCTTTTCTATGTGATAGATATCAGCCTCTTTTCTGGCAGTCCAAAACTGTCCTGTTGTAACCTGGTCTTTGTCTGTTTGCAATGCTGTGGAATGCTTCTCTCCTTCGTTTACAAAACATTCATGTCTTAAAGTGCTTTCTTCCAGTCTTACATCCTGATATTGTTTCACTTGTCTCTCCTTCTTCTGTTTCCTCCATCTTGCCCTTCTGTTCTTGAACCAGACCTTGAAATGGAGCAAGACATATATCAAGACAATGCAGACTATTTCAAGGAGATATAGTTAATAGTAGTAAATGATAATTAGAAGTATCAAGTAATAAAAGTAGTAAATAATAAAAGTGGTAATAATAAAACAGTACTTAAGACTATTAACTAATAATTTAATTTTATACTTGATCTATGCTTCATCATAATCGTAGTAATGATTGAATTGCTTCCTTGCCACGCAGAACCATTCTAAATACTTTTTTTGAAGGAGGGGGTCAGCTTTTGGTGCCAGTCGAAATGTGAGGTATGCTTGATTAATTATACAACTGTTAGGCTTAAGAAAGAGGTAGCTCTTTTTCTAAGCACAGTTTGTATCTTTCGTTTTCTTATCCAGCTTTCTAATTTTTTACTGAAGACAATGCCCTAAATCTTAGATCACAATTGAGAGAAGAAAGCTGGTGGTCTTGATTTAACAGAGAATAGAATCAATAGATTTTTAGATAGACTTTTTCAACCACAAGTTGGCCTTTCATCCGCAAGAAATGATCATATAAAGCTAGCCAGCTCAACGGCAAAACCACAGGAGGTGTACATGTTCCGCGCGGTGAGGAAGTGACCGCGCGTTGCTTTGTGAAGTACACGGTTTTAAAGAACCGCGTCCTTGTCCACCCTTGTTTATATTCTCACAGGGGTTATGATGAAGGCGATTGATTGATAGTAGGGCATTGGTCGGAGTCTTTTCGTTGGAAATCTCTTCAACCTTGCTAAGTTCGATCTGTGTAACATTACCTTAAGAGATCAGAGGATGTCATGAATTAATTAAAAATAATATACCACAAAGCCACCCGTCTCGTGTCAATCTTTTGATTATGTATTGAATAAAGTTCAACTTGCATCTTAATCCTTAGATCCTCTCGAATTTCAGTGTGATTCGCGGATACTCCCGACCAGGCATGCGCCGCTTTGACTCATACAAGTTACCGCCGTAGAGTTTGCTCAATGGAGACTCACAAGGAAAGATTTGGATTAGCCATTAAACGTAAATGAAAGTCAATTGCTTCAATACGCTTGCGGCCTTTAAGACAACAATTGACCCAGTATGTCTGACACTGAATAACTGTTCATGGTTACTACGAATTTTTCATCTGTATATAATTAAAGCCGGATTAGCCATTTCCGAAAGAGATCTTCACATTATCAAATACTATCTATCATCAAGTTAATTCAAGAACACTTTTGACCTTTTGCAAGAATGCCTCTAAATAAGAGTGCCATGATTAAGCCCCACTTTTCAACTTTCTGTTCCTTTTTACATGTGCCCCATAACCTTTGCCTGCTTTTCATAAAGTTTGCTCTGACGATATCATTTTATCTTTCATAGTTCCCTTAACTTTTCGTGCTATTGGTGCCAGCCCCTATGTAAATTTGAGTAAAGGAAAGGGAGAAATGTGAAGTCCCCTCGCTGACCCCCTGCCTAATTTTGGATGCTCTGGTAGCCAGAGTACTAGATCGTGAGAAAAAATTTGGGGATCAAATAGAAATTTTGTGGTGTCCCGTCAAGCAACCACTCAACCCCCTAGCCCGTCTTAAATTTGTGTGCAATGCATTGGGACGATGATAGTATACTTGTCTGCAAAAATCATTTTATTGCGTAGCCAAAATGTTAAAAACCATTAAAGTGTTGCAGCAGTTTTGATAAATCAATTTTGCTTTTTGAATACAAGTGTTATGCTGCACTTATTAAAGCGTAATTTGATACTTGGGGAGTGCCTTGCGCCATACCCCTCATGTGGTTCCATCCAAAAAGGTTGAATGAGGAAAAAGCGGTCATCCAGAAATTGGAGATCTTATGGTTCTGCTGAAGCATAGGCCGTAACAGACATTTTGTAAACAAGCAAATAGTTGGTAATCATTTTATTATTAAGAGAAGTATTTCGCAAGTAAATATTAAGATTTTGATAAGCTTTTGAAAATACCCCCCCTTTGGCAATCTAATCCCCGTTAACTCGAACATATTCCTTTGTTTTTCTGTAAATATGGACTGTAGGCTTCAAATCCTATTCTGTCTATAGTTTTACAAGAGTTAAAACGAAGCTTAAAATCTCAATTGATGAATTTAATTTTGAATTTGATCAAAATAATTGGTGAATCTTGATGAATAAACAAAATTATCAGATGCAATCATAAAATTCTCAACCTTCTTAAGGTGCTAAAGTTTGACTTTGATAAATGCTACTCAATGAACAAATAAAAACCGCACCATACATATCTAGACAGTTGGGAATTGTTCCATTCTATGGGACAATCAGCCATAGTTTTGTCCCAACGTTGGCCTTGCCACTCAGAACCTGTATCGCTTTGTCCAGAACTGTTTTTTCTACATCTCTTTTAATTTGGTCACTTTAAATACACGTCCAAACGTTTTTTTGTTCAAATGGTGAAAGTTTGTCCTTCTTTATAGAAAATAAACCTTAAATCTTATTCGCAGATTTTCCTTCCGATTAACTGTTAGATCAAGTTGATCTTCCTGTACCTGGTAGATTCGGGTAATTTTTGGGAGTTGATCACCCAATTGGGGTGCCTGCCAACCTTCAACCATATAAGGCTCAGAAATTGACGTCGCTTGAGTGTATCATGAGGTATTTTACTATTTTTGATTGTTGTCAGTTCGTTATGGGCTTGACTCCAACTTTGTCTTTATTTTGGCGTATTAAGATACAGCTGAGCTGGAAGCACACCTGTTAGGCATGGTTGAATTGAAAGACACCTGTGATCACCGGGCAGAGATTTCGCTTATGGGAAAGTATTTCAAGGATCATTTCAAATAGGAACACGTGTTGAATATCGTTTAAAGAGCCGTTTAGATAAGAAACGTTTTATAGAGCGAAAGTTTGAAAATTTAGATTATATATCTGATAATTTTTGACTGCCCATCAAAGATTTTGCCTAGCTCTTTTTAACTTGAAGACTATCATACTGATAATCCATTCATGTTGTCAAAAAGCGTTTTGTCTTTATTGTTAAATGCATATGAAAAGTTCTTATTCAACCTGCCTTGCCGGCATATCAACAAGTTAGAGAAAGTTTTTAGTAGGCCAAACAAATTACTTCAAAGCGATTTGATTGTCAAGGTATAAGACTTAAAACGGCGAATTTGTGGATAATTGTAGTTCTTCATTAAAATTTCTATCAGATGAACATTTGTAGGCGGTAATGTTTGCATTCAGTGGATGAGAAAATACGAAAATTTTCGTTCAGGTCAGCTGCATTGAATGCATTTTCTATTGTTGGTAATGTATGGGCTCTGAAATGAGTAATCTTTTAACTTAAAGTTGATCGAAAATAATAAACGTAAAGATAAAGAACTTGTTGAAGAAGATCAATTCCTCGAACAAGATTATGCCTTGGCAAAGGTCAAGAGCAAATCCGAATTCAGGTCAATCTAAGCTGCATGATGACAAACTCTCTAAACAGAGAGAAAAGGCAATTTTCAGGGTTTGATACAAAGAACGAATCGCGTAGAAGTTGCTTGGGTAAATGGGCAGCGGCTCGCTAAATATGCCTTATCATCTTTGCTCATTAAAGATAATTTGGTGTGAAAACCCAGCTTGAATATTAATGATTAGGCCTTACTTTTATGTGGGTCAACGTTGCGTCTTTCGTTTTACCAAGCAGCTGTAGCGGCATTGCTGAAGTACGTCTGCAATACGTCCTTCATATAGTCGCGGGCGGCTAGAGTTTATAAAGAAAAGCCTTGGCGCAAAGAAGGGCAGTAGATGTTTGCTCAGCAACCTTGCAAAGACGTTGACATTTCAACGTTGATGAAAATTTCCATAGGCAATGTAATATCAAAGTAAATACAAGGTTCAACTTCAAAAAAGTGTTGTTGCTACAAAATTTGTAAGGCAACTTTGATAATGCTTTGTCATTTCAACCTTGATATAAACTTTAACTTTACATCAACGTATTTTCAATGGTAGACTTGACATTTTCAAGGTGGTGTGACCGCAAGGGGCTTTTGGATGTTGTCGTTGCGTAAAATATCTTTTTATCATGTCTTTTTATCTACTTATCTTTTTTATGGCTCTTCCCATAAGAAACTTCCATGTTGGGTAGCCTTACCTCCCTTTTACGAGATGCATTTCATGTTCAAAGAACGTAGAAAACAGCATTGCAACATCATTCTCTCCGTGTGCTTTTTTGATATCAATCACAAGATAGATAAAGATTTCGCAGCAAAAATTGCTGACATTGATGATAAAAAGTCTCTGAGAAGTATGACATTTAAAATTTGACCTTTGAATCAGAAATCGCGTGGTCTTCTGCGGCACATGAAAGAATACGCGAGCGTAGTTTGAAAATGAAATCGCTAATGTAAGCCAATTTGGTCATTGTGCTCTAGCTTTGAAGAGCTCGCAAAAACAACCTGATTAATCAGAATTGACAGAAGCAGTTTAAATTAAAGGTAAACCCCTCCTGCCCATGATTATAAATCTGCTTTGCCGCTCGAAATGAGTGAAGTTTGAATGCTCTTTTAACGAAAGGACAATTGTCGACGAGATTTAGTCGCTGATCAAAAGAAATTATCAACTTTAAAGGAAGGTTATCTACTAAATTCGGATGATCTAAGCAGCAAACTGCGCGGATATATCCGCTTAATAGATTTCTAGTTGAAGAGGAATTTCTTCGCGGGTTTTCTCATCTCAGTTCATGTCTTCTCCAATGCCGCTGTACTAATTTATCTGTTTGCTGTTCCCGCATGGCCTAAAACGCTTTAGACAGTCCGAACCGAAATGGCTTTTACAGGACTATTCATCTGTATCCCGTCTGGAGCGCCAAACCATCAACAAATTTTCTCGGTTTTTCAGCTATTTATTCCATTTAATTACATCTTTTGGCTCAGCACTTGACAAATTTTCTTGTATTTTGCATAGCCGCGGCTGTGCGCAAGTTTTTAAGTACCGGTCAACTCAAAGGCCCTTAAATAGCTAATAGACACCGCTATGGAAACGGAGGCGTTCTGCGTTCCAGGGCTAAGGAAGGCACGCCCATGAAAAACAGGGGCTAAGCAATAGCAAAGACAATGAAGTGGGTTGTTTAGAGGGCAGGATAGGGGGCTGATTTTTTTGCTGCCCTTCACATCCGAACGGAGGCGTCTCTGGCTTTGGATTTCAGAGACAATTACTCAAATTTAGATGATGCAAATGAGGTGCAAATATACTGTTCGATGTTATAGCTTAGCTTTTTACAGTAAATAGACAAAGATCTTGATCTTCTTGATGTGTTTAAGTTCAAATTTAATCAATCTTTTTCAATTAAGTCATAATAATGTTATGGGTGTGGTAATTTAACTCCTATCATTGACAGGAAATTGCGTTGGATTGTTTCTAGTCTGATCTCTGTTTCCCAGAGTCCAGAAAAATTGTCAACCTTCCTCCGGTAAAAAACATAACGGAAGGCAAACCTTCCCCACAAATAAATAGAAAAAAAGGCATGGCTTGGGTGTGCCCATAGAAATTTCTATTGTTTTGCGTGGACCTTCCTCCGGCTAGTGACCGTAATGTTTTCCTACCTCTGCTGTTTCCATACAATTTTTTCATCTATTTCCACCACAATACGTTTCATGGATCTGAACGAGGTTTTATCTCGAAGAGGTTAAATTTGAAAGGCTAAAACTAATATGCCCACTCTTCAAGATGGTAAGTGAATATCTATTTGCTGATGGATGGACAGAAGACGAGCTCCCAAATTTGGATCTTAAATTGGCACCTTGAACATGGCAATCCCTTGCGTCACCACTTGCGAGAACAGAGTACGTTAAAGTATTGTTGATAAGTCTTCATAGATTTGATTAGATTGGAACTTAAAATGGAGATTTCGTTCTTGATATGTGGTCCTTTGGACTCACAATATCAGCTACACCTGGTTAAAAAACTCAATCCTTGGCAGCTCATTAATCAAATTTTAAATCCAAAATACGAAAGATTGGTAACATTAAAACATATAATCTCGCATGGATTTACACCTGATAATTTCCTGCTTTTGAATAATGATGTGTCTGAATTAACAAAAAATTATAGGCTTAAAAACTCCCTTAAAACCAGCCCTAAGAACTATCCTAAACCTCGAGATAATCAATTCGCTGTTAATCACATGCGTAAAATGTATCGTGAAGATTCCGCTATATAATAATTTTATTTTATGTGATTATCATTTTATAGTAGCACGAAAACTGTAGCCTTAAATACCTAGAAACACTTTTTCACAAGGATCCATTCATGCAAAAACTCATAAATCCATCTACTCTATCTCTTTGCTATCGAAGTTTCTTTGCCTTGTCACCAAAGCTATTAGAACCTAATCACTACCAGGGAATCCGAGACCACGTGCTAACTTCTTGAATAATGCATCTTAACTCAGGAGTACCTCCTTCAAGCCTCTGAAAGTACACATGCTTCTGAAACACCTCTAATTGCTCTCCCCTGCTTTGAAATGGACTTGGCTCTCCTTGCTCTAAATAATAAAATTTGATAGACATTTCATGAACCTTACCTCAACTTTTTCTTCTGTCAGTTGTATCATGTTTGCAATTTGCTCTCGCACCAAAACATCTGGATAATGTGTTCTTTCGAACATTCTCTCTAAGATTTCTAATTGCTCATCAGTAAATATGGTCCTATGTCTTCTTTTAATCCCTGAAGTTGGTACCTCGATTGAGCCTACAGATGTTTTGATGGATGATAGTGGCAAGCATGGTAAGCTTGGATGGTATGCTGGTGTCTGCAAGGAGGTTGGCGCTAAAACGAGACAAATTCATAATGGTGAATATCATAAAATGTGCACTTGGCCATCAATTGCAAACTTGGCTATTAAAGTTGAACTACTGGATGCGAACTAATTTCTAATCATCCGACTGACTAATAGAATGGAACTATCCACTACCCTGCAAGTGAGAGCTCTATAATTAAGGTTCTTTCCTTGGCTTTGCGTTTCCGTGGCCCTCGCCATTTAACAGTTTTAAATAATCATATTTTTTTTCCCGGTATAAATCAGACGAGAAAGCAGTTATAAATCAGTTGGTTCTAGTTGACACAATCTATACATTATAATTCCAAGGCTGGGTACCACGCGGGAGGTTGCTGAAAGCGATTGGAGTGCTTACATCATCCCACAAATCTAGCTCTTTTATTTTTTCATTCGTCGAAAAAGTTGAGCAGATTTGAAAGAGAAATCTTCTATGTGACACATTAAACCTTGAGAAACAAGCTAGCAACCTCGCATCTTAATATTCCTGTAAAATGTACGTTTGCTGTCGCAAATGAACATTTATAGCAGGGCATTACTACTTACTGTTAACTAGAATGATAGTGGCATCTTTGCCTGCATTGATCTCATTCTGTTCTGCTAAGACTTAAGGTAAGCATGCATTTAATAGAAAAACCTGGCCTATAGCAGGCAGATCTGCCCTTCAAGGAGACGAGATTCGCTTCTAATTTATAAGTAGAGCAGGTAAAGAATCATGATCTTCAATTCGAGACAAGATGGCATAAAATCAGCCTCTTATATTAATAAGATCTTTTGGTTGATGTGGAGTCTATGTGCATTTTCTTCTAATCCAACCTGATGTTCATCCGAAAATCGCCTTTAAATTTTGGATAATTTCTTAGGTGATGAGAAAAACGTTTGTGAAATAGAGGAAAGTAAATCCGCTTGATTGGATAAACATTGAAGCATAAAGGAGATTCTCTGGCAATCAGATTGACTACTTTCTGTATTAAGTAATCATGTGCTTGCATTACGCATATGCCAAGATTTGAAAGTTAGGCACGAATTCTCCATCTCTTTATGCTGCAGTGTATTTAGAGATTTGTAACCGTGGATTACTCCAGCCAAAGGCATCGCCGAAAGTGCAAAAACAGAATAGCCAAAAATAAACACCAACTGCCTTTGTTAAAGCGAATAAGATCAGCAGAGATGCAAAATTTCTAGGCTAGCGGAATAGAAAACAACTTTGACTTGTACAATAATAAATTGTAATTATTTCATCCCGTCACTTCGGTCACATTATTTGTACGTGATTTCTTCAGAGGAAAGGGGAACATGTGGTTAGGCGGCAAAGCCTGAAAATCTTAAAATGCATCTTCTCAAACCGGACATCTTTGTATTTTTCTGTCAATTTTGATGATATGTTATGAACGTAAAGTTTATTCATTCATTCTGTGATTTCACTCATTTGGTACCATTCTCTTTGTTTACGCAGCAGTTTAATATGGAGCTTTTGCTACTAAAAGTGAGCACGAAATGATAATTATTCCCCTATTCGTTTGGTCATTCACACATGCATTTTTGTATTGCTTTCATATACTGATTCTACTAGCTTTCGGTCTGCTTTCATAAGGCCTAATACCATGATGATAGAACTTTGGAGTTCATTTACTTGTAGAAGAAGAAATTGTAAGTTGTTACTCAGGTGATCACATGTGAAAATCAACAATGTGATAATTAGCAACACACGCAAACCTCTTTTCAGCTGGTAATAATATGCTTTGTACACTTATTTTTATAGGATTCATTTGGGTCTGTAAGATGGTGAATAGATCTCGGCTGCTGAGTTATGGTGACGTCATTTCATTTTTTTTCATGTCAGCCTACCCGTTGTTTATAATGATATGAATCTCTAATGATAATATCTATTTACTAGTTTGTTTTAAGTGTTAAATGGATAGGGGAAAGGGCTGCTTCTTGATTCGTGAGGGGTCTTTGTGTGTATAGTGAGTTGTAATGTTTGCACTCCAGCTTTATTCAACAAGAGCAATGTTGCATCTCATTTCAAGACGCCATCTGTACCGTATCTCGCCTCCAAATGTCAAGACGCCATTTTACGAATTTATGAAAAGAATTGAATTTCATTTGATTGGATGAAATGTTTTTAGGTTACGCCATGAATTATAGAGTTGCTCAGTAAGCATTACCAGCGTGCTTTCTCCACTTTCGGAAGCATCATTTCTTTAAAAATATTTGCCGAAAAGCCTGCATAGCCTAGCTTGTACTTATCGTTAGCTCTGTTCTATTACGTCATATGTGGCTGCTTTTCGTCTCAATTAGTCACCGATGGATGACATTGCTCGTTATTTTGATGTATTTATGAATTAGATTTGAAGCCCTTGCAGTCACTCGAACGGTTTTTCCTCACGTCCCATGTTAAGTAATATCTTAGTTTATGAAGCCGAAACCTTATTTGTGCTATGCCGATGTAATGCGATTTGAAGAATACATCAACCCCATATTGATTATATTGTTTATATTCAATTTTCGATCGTGTTTGTGATGGTGTGGTCTCTGGGCCACCCTACCTCCTAAGCAGCCTTCTTCATAGCTAATCCCACAGCCCATTAAGGGTTCGTGGTGTTAGATCAACAGAAGAGCAATCGCACTACTTATTTCCAATCAGAATATTAGAACATAAGAATTTCCGACGCATGTAATTAATAAGCCAAATGTGATAGAAATTAAGGACAAAAATGTACCAGCCTTCGAAAAAAGTGATGTACACAAGGTGATTGGAAGCAAATAAGATCGAAAACGAGGATGCTTGAGACGGAGGCTGATTATAAATTCGTGTTATCACATATTCGAGGTGTTCTTTTAAAGGCATTTCAGTGGGGAGGGGTCCATGTGGGTCCCTTGAGGGCCTGTCGTGTACAAACGTGACACAATTGGTTAGAATTGGTCCATTTGATCAATATATAGCTTCTTCCTAATATCATATCCCAAGAGACTCGAAACATAGTTTTAGCGCAACTTGGAACGCTTTGAAGGTGCTTTTTAAATTTAGTCATTTTTCAATACTCAATGACTTTCGTAAAATCTCGCAAAAATGTTTGAATCTCCGCGATATATTGAGATGAGTTTGAAGTAAAGAACGAAATGCTTAGATCACCCGACTCTGCATCACAAAAAGTAAGGAATTTTGAATAGAAAAGGCTATTACAACATATTTTCATCTTTCAATTCTTCCTCGATATTTGAACAAAACTTTCTTCCAGGCCAAATTTAGGTCTGTGGGGGCCTTTGCCTCTGTACCCAACCGTGAGAAATCACATCTTATCACCTGACCAAATCTAGGTGTATTGTAAAATTCGTAGACAAGGCATGTTTGATTCATGGCGTTGCTTCAAAATATGTCTTGGATATGGCTGCATATTTTATAAAAAAATCACTACTTTGTCTGCCAAAATACGAATTAAAAAGAGAAATATAGAAAAAGTAATTTCCCTGTAAGAAATATCGTGTAAAATTTGAGATCATAAAAGGTTTCCTGCTTATTTTATGATTTTATCAGGAAAAATTTTGCTTTATTCTTAAAAGGGAATAGAAGACTTTCTCTTTCCTATAACAATATATTATCTGACTTTGTTGGCGCTATTTTCATAGCAGCAAAACGCCTGCTACCTATGTGACATTTGCAAAGGCCCTGGCGAAGACGGCGTCTATTCTTTGTGTAAACATCGCTTACCCTCAATGGAGCAATAGGATTTACAATTGCTGAAGCAAGATCTTCAGATCTCTACCCACGCTTTCATTTTATGATTTTCACATAACGTAATTGCCAAAAACGTGTCCTATGACCAAGAAGTGAACATTGTTTCTAAGCTGTTTGATCAAAGGTTGGCGGTGGAAGGCCTCTTTTGCGATTTAGTCAATCATTCGGCAGTTGTCTTAATCCTACAGAAGGAGTCAGTGAGGATCTACTGTTAATTAAAGTACGATATGACCTGAAGTCGACCTGGACAACTGTTTAACAACATTCAATGACCTATTTCTTATAAGAAACGAATAAAAATCTAAAAGAGAGAACATACGTCTTTGCATGACTTTCTATACAAACGAGAACATGGAGCACAATTAAAGTAAAAATATATACAGGCAATTAATTCAAAACTGCAAGCAACCAAAAGCTATATACAAAAATTAAAGAACAGGCAAGCATCTAAGAAACTTACAGAATGTTCGCATGAACACGTGTATATCATTTTTTGTTTTTTATCAGTAGCTAATGGATGCTTTTAATAGGTAAGAGCCTAGACAGACACTTAATATCAAGTTACCAACCACTAAACTTTCATGAAAATGAATAATGTTAATGATAAAAACATTTCTTGGATTCATGGAGGTTTTTATTTGAGTAGGATCTTCTTTGCTTGGTTTCATTGTTATCATTTGTAATCAAAACTTCTTCATTGACTTATATATTAATAACATCGAGCTTAAATGAAAAATATAAGAGTATAATAAATTATGAATTCATGGGCAAAATATGCTGGCATTGTACGGGCTAATTCTTTTCTGTCTTGCATTTCAAGGCTGTATGTTTTATGTACCTTCCATTGACCTAGAATGCTAATGAAATAGTCGCAATGCATTCTGAATACATTTGAAATGTTTTGAAAATAGAAAAAAATATCGATTCTTCCAAGGATTACCCAATCATTTCTCCATTCTCATTCCTTTTGAAAGATTAGAAAAAGTGCAGAATATTCTCTTTTAGAAAAGTAGCTAATTTAATTGATATAAAAACGTTTGGTAAATTAGTGTAACTCATTAATCAACATCTCAAAAAGAAGTATACTTTTCTGGTGAGATTTTGTTTTGCTTACTATATACTTTCAATTTATAACTTATATGATCTATATATTGAAACCTAATGAAGCAAACTAACTACTGACTTGAACAAATTTTTTTAATGCAAATCCTCTCAAATCTAAAGACATACTGATTTTTTACAACGTACACAGGTTTTGTTAGAAACTTGTATTAAAACAACAATGCTGCAAAATTATGCGTTTTTATTTTATTTCTGCATTCTGTGCATCGTAAGTCTCTTGGCATGAACCATTTTTCTAACATCTAAAAGTGTACAAAGCACGGTGGCAGAATAATCCTCTGTTATCTAAATACTTTCTGATTTTGACCAACATCGTACACATGTTTTGTTATAAAGTTGCATTTTAAAAAGAATGCTGCACAATTATGCACTTTTACATCTGCATCCTGTGCATCTTTTCCGAATATTATGTATTTATACCATAACAATTCTTTATGATATTGTGGAATTTCATCGAGAAATTTACACCCTTTAGACAATGTCCGCAGTAGTCTAACAACCTGGCATTAAAGGCGCATTTTGAGGGAGATTTTCGAATTTAAAAATTAACTTTTAACGTGTTGTGGCTCTTCCTTGCTTTTGACAAATGCAGGGAGAGCATACGGGTTCTTAAAAAAACATTTACATAAACCAATCCAGTCCGAGAAATTGACTAACATTTAAAATGATCTTTCGTACGACTGTAGTAATACCGATAATACAGTGTAGCAAAGACTGTCTGTTTAAATAAGCTTATGCAAACATGCATGTAAAAGTCTGAAATGAATATTTACTGAACTTAAGCCTTGGCAAGTTATCTCAGAGAGTACGTTGCTCAAAAAGCTTTTAATAAGACTACAATGTTTATATAAAACTACAAATATGGGTAATTTCTTTTGATTTCATTCATGGATTTGAACTTTACACTGATTAAACATGTGCCTTGGCTTAATTTTAGCAAGACGGGTGTTTCTATTTGCATTGTGTTTGACTCATTACTTTTGCTGGAAAAGCTTCCCTTCTGCCATATCAAAATTTTGAAAAGGGAGAAGATATGTCTTCGTTGGTAACAAATGATTTGAGGTTTAACCGATTGTAGCTATGTAGATATAGAGCAACGAATCATGAAACTCACTGAAATGACCAATTATATATTGTATCAAAAAATTACAAATCATATCAAAAAAGCAAAGCAAATTTTATACTGCTAGTTCCCAAGAAATTTCCTATTGTAAACCAAGCTCTCGAGTATTTTAAGTGGGGGGAACTATTTTTATTTCTCTTTAAACAATTCTTCTGAAGCAAAATTTCAAACTCAGAACTTCAAACTCCGGTTTTATGATCAGGGAAAGTTGCCTTCGCAAGCATGAGTTTTCTTGTACATTATTACGAGGGGAAAAATTGTCATTACGATAAAATTATGAACTTATCTACTGTGATACCCAATCTCTATTTCCTACCTTTGCGCCTTATTACTGTTATTTGATTTAAATGTAAATGACCATTATGTCGCATAATTTTATTTTTTTTGGCAAAGCCTGTTTGAAACATACATCATATCCTATCTTTCAGATTTTCTACAAATTGCAAAACAATGTTTGCTACGTATTCAATTGTAGAAAAGTTTATTGCATCTTGAGAGCAAATTCTGACTCAGCAAATATACCAATGTATGGTATTTGTGCATTTGTTGTGAAATGTAATTACAAAGAATTTCAAAACTGGATTATCGAAAGATTTCTAAAATTAGAGAAATCCAAGGAAAGATGATTAAGAAGTACATCATAAACATTTTGTCATTATTTCAATGAGAAAAATGCACCGATATAAGAATAATTCCATACTATAGCTAATAAGCTAATAATAATATAGCTTTTCAAGACAAAAGCACCGTTTTGATTTACGTTTTAGTTTGGTATAGCCCGATCCGTTAAAAAAAACGAGATATAGCTGTTGTTTTGTTCTTCTGCATTTTTCAAATTCATATCGGTACTCAAAATTTATCTATGAATAACAATTAGTAACTGAGGATTGATCAAAGTTGAATTCTATAAGCACGAGGAAGAGTGAACAATTCTCTGTACTTTACAGTACACAACAAAATTCTTTATTTCTCTAATCAATGACGAAAGGACATAATGTTTTGCTATCTGCTATCGGGTGAATAAACGTTGTAATGTCTACCATGTTTCCTCTTCAGGACGCACAAGTCAGTAAATCTCTTAAAACTTTCATAGCATTACCTTAAACCATATAAAATTTATTATTTTCTGATGATTTAAGATACCGTAAGTAAGATAAAACGGATAAAGAAAATCAACAATCGTGCTTTGACTCGTGTTGTCTTTGTCTTCTCCTGAAGAAGGAAATTCGGCAAAAAACACACGAGAGTACAATATCTAGTGTATTTTCATCCAATTTTCATACACCTGGTAAAGCCGTCTGCCTGAAATTACCGCCATGATTTCCAATTCGTTCAAAAACAGTAATTTGTAAACACGCATCCATTGGCGTCGCTAAAGCCACAACATATTCGGGCAATCTGTAGTGGATGCCCATGAATAAAAACGTCATAGACAACCATGATCCTTTGCGAACTACTGTGATTAATTGCGAGCAGAGGGCTGCATCATTTTTGCTATTGAATGTTCTTATTTTCTCATGCTGTATATCTGTCATTTGTTTGGAAAGCATTTGAAACATGGACCAACTGAGAGTGCTATCCATGGAGCTTTGGGTAATCTGCCTACTCTCTCAGGCGAACATTTAAGATAGAAATAATACTGGTGTTTCGCCAGGTTCTCCTATCAATGAACACAAGAAACATAGGAAATCGTTGAACCATTTGCTAAAAATACAGATTCCTGTTCACTCTAGCTCAGAGGGCGCTACGGTTCAATAACAATAAATAAACGAAATGTTTCACCCAAGCTTTGATATTTTTCTATTGTTTATTGAAGAAGGTTGAGGAAAATTGGGCATTCTTTGAACTCCAGTATCTTTTACTGTTACTAAAAAGGCTTGCTTATAGGTACCAAAATTGCATTTCAAAACTGGCCTTTTGGTATCTTTGTCCCGTTTGGTCTGATCTCAAGACGGAACATGCATTATTTTTCGATAGATTTGCAACATAAAGCTGCTAAACATTTTTCCAGTTAATTTAACCAGAGGCTTCACAAGTAAATAATACTGTTTATACTGTTTTTACATATGTCATTTACCTCAAGCTACAAATTTATGCGTTTAAGAACTGCTGGACGTTCAAAAGCAACGTTATTAACATTCATGAGTCATGCGTCTCAAGCCGGACCTTGACATCGTTGAAAGCAAATAAAATATTGAAGCAATAGAGTGTTGTGGTAGATTTCAGTATGAAGATGCTCTCATGTCATATGTATTTATATTTACAGCATTCAATGGTTGCTTTTGATTAATCCCCGATCGAATAAATCAATTTAAAGGTGTTTGCCCGATTTAAGTACATGCAGTTTTTCCTTGTAACTGCCCTATTTAGAAAGCGGATTACTTAGAATCATTTGAATAGCATAAAGATATTCGCATTGACCTGAACTGTTAAACTTATCGCTGGCTTTCGTGCAAGATATCATAAGATTTTCATAGTAGTATCGCTTCTATAAAGGCAGAGTTAATTGCAGTCAAGTTTGTTATCATTGTTTGCTTATAGCGATAACGGACTCTGTGACACTTCTGCTTGTTTTCATAACGTGGAATAAAATTGACAACCTTATCAATAAACCCTAAAAATCTTTTCTTGAAAGCATTTTTTATGAATGCCCAAGCATTTATTATTGCAGGAAAAAGTGGGAACACAACTTTTCATACATTACATGACTTTTCATGTTTTACGCATGCTGAAGTGTGCAATCCAAAAATGTTATGCAACGTTTAACGTTAGCATCTGGTTAGATATCTGAATAGAGATGAAGGAACATTGCATCTCTCAAATAATAATTGAAAAAACATTTCTGATGATTTTACAGATAGACCAAGATACTGGCAGCAAGGCATCTTCAGGAAACATCTTTCTTTCTTCTGATGTCACTCATTCTAGTACTTTGGGATTGATTAACACTAAAGGACACTCTCTTGGTATTTAAACCAGCATCTTAAAAGGATGTTAGGTAACTGTTAGAGAAAGGAAGAGTAAAATCAGATTTAGTTATTATTTGTGTGTTTACGTGAGAGGAAAGAAAAGGAAATGAAACAAATTGCACTGATTCTGCTAACAAAATCTGGTGCAGTTTTAACTAAGGTTAATGCTTCTTTTGACAAGATTTCTAAAATTATGGAAGAAGTGCTTGCATTAATGTCAAGGGTGCTTCACATTGATTTAACTTCCTGATGATTTATCAAGCTAGTGTTTTAGATCTCAAGGGTAAAAGTTTGTCATAGAGAAAGGACTTTATTTCAAAATGTATTCATTTCCCTCAAATTTCCCAGTCCTTGTGTTGGTAATATTGACTCAGCGGAGGAAACAATAGCTGCAGTGAGATCAAAGAAAGATGCTTGAAATGAGAATGAGAAAGGAAGCCAAAATAATTAATCAAATAAAATTAAAGAAATTAACAGCAAAAAGGTTAAAATGAGTTGGAAAAAAGTTGCATAGAAGAAACAAAATCAACTTTTGAGAGTTTTTATTCAAATGTTTGTGATTTTCACGGGTCTGATGTTTTCCCCTTTCATTTAGAGGAACGCGACGTATTTGAAAAATCTGAAAGAATAAGGAAACAAATTGTGTGTGTTTTTTATGTAAGTCCATGTCATAATGTTTTGCGCATCTCAAAGTTTTTGCCTTGCAAAACCCAGTCATCAACATTATTGTAAGGGCTAACATCACTTTGATAGGTTCAAATCCCGTTATGCCATATTCTAACTTAAGTCCTGCGCAATAGGTTTCGCCAAAAAAGTACTGGTAACATTTCATCGATAAAACTTTCTGGAGAAGATTTTGGTTGGAACCTCTGGAGAGTTTATTTTGGTGTTTAAATCTGAAAATAAAACCGGCTAACTTTTTTTGCAAATTTAAAACTATCCAGGTTAGTCTTATCTCTTTCGCCATATTTATGAATTTCAATCAGAAAAATTCACATTATATTGTTTTCTAGAGAAGTGTCAGCTAATCTGGGTGAAAATGATCACTCATACTGGAGTTGACAAGGGTGGCTTCATCTAAATTTGACAATCAAGAAGATTCTATGAGCTACCAACTAGAGATAATGTCAGACCAGTGTCAGAGATTTTGTCAGATAAAACTGAAAAGGAATTGAAGTTGAAAGAGTGATTTGCATAAAAACATGTAGATCTAAATACCTATCAAGGATTTAATGTCACTATAGGAGGATTTGGTTTTCTCTTAGGAAATTTCTCTTGCCAATCCTCATGGAATCATTAAAAAGGATTCTCCCGTTTATAAGATAATAAAGAGTTTAAGGAATTAGTCTGACCTTACTATGCAGTGTTAAGGCAAAGGGTATTTTCATGTTCAACATAAGAGATCTTGGGCAGGGAGAAAAGTTTTAAGGGAAAAAAGATAATGTTTTGTTAGATTCTAGAGTTTTCATGGGGGAAACGTAGTCTTTGGAGTGATAGAACACCACGGGTAAAAAAAAAATGATATGAAATGAAAAGGAAAGGAAAGTGGGGCAACTACAGAGCAAAAGAAAACTTTACATTTAACATTAAATTGTATTGCTACAATCAATCGATCAAAAGTTACCTAATATCCTAAATGAGAAACAAATAATTTTACAATATAAGTCAAAAAAATGACATTTATGCTTCATTTTTAAGCGATCTGCTTCTAAATTTAAAAGAAGGTTTACAAAATACGACACTAACATGATGAAAGTGGGCTAGAATCAGATACAAAACCTACAGTATATGATTTAAGTAAAAATTTTTATGCTTTTTTATATATATCATTATAAATACTATTACACTCATTTATACATTTCTTTTTATATGTAGATTCAAATGAAGACGTAACCGAATGAAGTTTATGTTAAATGGTAAGATTTAATATTTACGTTTATTTAACAGGAAAATGTACACTTTTGTCTTCAAAAGTTGCATTGCCAAATTTTACGATATAAAAATTGGATGACAAAGTATTTGCCTGGAAATTTCCTAGGATATTTGCTAAAATCCGAATCATGAGAATCGCATTTAGAAGTTGAGCAATACCTAGTTAGTTCTCACTTTTTAATGTGAAAAGTAAGATTAATTTATCATTGCTCAAGTTGGTTATATTAGTTACGAATCTTATCTGCTTATGCGATTGGTATAAAAATAAAAATATGAAATTAAGTAAAAATTGAAATGGTTGTTTGCCGTTTTATCATAGACCATGACATAATAAATTCACAAAAAAATCAAGTAAATTGTTCTACTTACGATAATGATGACTGTGACCATGTCCTAGTGTCATTGGTCTGTAAGGCTGACGATCGCAACATGGACAAGTGTAGCATGCAGCGGGACAAGGAACCATCGTTCTTGGCTCTTCTGGTGGTGACCTGGTCGCTGATGAAGCTTTCCAGCAGCATGGCAAGACAGGTTCACTCCTATGCTCGAGCTCAACTCTCTCAGGAGATGCAGACCTTCTTCCAAGCTGAAGAATGTGTTTGATGGAGAAGGATGCCATGACTATTCAGTACGAGTGACGGTTGATTACTGAGTTCCTCAATGCTCGTGATGAAAATAATGTAGCCGTGCCTTCAGCTGTCTGGTTCCGAAAACAAAGCTTGCTAGCAGTACGAGATAATCTTATCCTAGGCGATTATGTTGGTGACACATTCCGTCAATAGCTCATTGTTCCAAATCCGTATTATAATTTGTACATGGGCGCAATCCGACAAATGCGCACTCATAAACAAATTGATTGCATAAGTCAATATTAGCTATTTTCTACACGATCGGTGCTTTGTTTGTAATTATAACTTCAAGAGGACATTAACATCAGTGAAAAAGTGAATTCGCCTAACTGTCACTTGCTGCTTAACACACTAAGTCGGGATACTGGGCAAACTTAAGGCAATGTTGATAGTAAATAACACCCGCGCGTATCCACAACGCGGAAACGGCCAACAAGACATTTTATTAAATAATGAATTTTTGCGGATTAGCTATTTTCTGATTGAAAGGGGACATTTGCCCGCCGTGCCGCAAGTCTTTTACAGCTCTCATCTTGCTTTGATGGACTATTTCCAGATCAGCATTAACAGCTGATATTAAAACGCGCGAATAACTATAAGCCAACAGCGAGAGTTAGCAGAATTCCGAAACGCATTGCAATGATCGCTAATCGACTGTCGCGGAACAGTTTTGTCTCCTAGCTATTATCATAAAGGTTGTGATGAATAAAATTCATACACATAAGAGTTTTGAATTAGTCGTTCGCAACCAATCTGGGCGAAGTTCTTTTTCATCCTTGATCCTATATGGGAACAACAGAGCAGTCATTCGCCTCGGAACAACTGTACTAGATTTAATCAAAAGCGGACTCAGAATTAAACGATTTACCGACGTTTATTTACAGCAGGATGCCTATTACTGATTCAGTTTCTTAAGGCCTAAAGCTGGTCATTTTTTTGCTCGGAAATAAATGTTCTTGTAATCGGGATTTCCTCTCAAGTCGCTAAAACTACAATCACTCATTTTCTTCGTAATCTGAATATAGTAAGCCAGTGCACAGTAAAGTACCACAGCTCGATACTGAGGCTGACAGTGAAAATGCGTCTTCATGTGAATACCTAGAACAACAAGCTATTTAAAACGAGGCAGTTCTAAGCTTGCAGACATCTGTGGAAACTCATTACGAGGCTCTGTGTGAACTCATTCGTATGTTCTATGCACAGGATGGCAGCAGGAGCATGTTTGTGTACTTCCCCCCTATAATTGACTGCCTTATAGCCAAATAAGGGGAAATGTTTAGCGCATGTCTCTTAGTAGTTAAATAGAAACTCACCAGGTTTCGTTACTTCGGTAAATCATAATTTATTTGATGTTCCTACAAAGATTGTGGGGTATTCCATCTCTTATTGCAATGTTTTCCTCTCTAGCACTCAGCTCTTAATAGAATTGAGTATGGCAGATGAATTCACGGCGAAACCAGCAGATTCATAACAGTAGGGGGAAGTTGGGGGGCGTGATGCTCCCTGGAATATAACTCACGAGATTTCAGTCGTGTAGAGGCCAGTGTTATGTTGGCAAATTAGTAAACCTTTTGGCATGAAAAGACGATGCCTACTTTGTCGGCAGCATTGTTCCGGACACCCAACTTGAGCACAACAGTTGAAGATGATCCGACTTGAGCACAACATTTTTAGATGACCCTGTCTTCCAGTAGACTAACCAGCCTATGTAGCGGTCTACATTCATGTGCGAAGAAAGGCTGCAGGGTAAAAAACGAATGCCTTTTTATGAGTAACTGTTGTAAAAAGTAATTTGCCGCAATTTGTCCAAAGTTGCATCTAAACTGCGATACACTTTAAGCTGAAAGGTGCACAAGGGGCTAGAAGATACAGAATCTACAAACAAGAAGTGGTAGGATTAGAAAAATTGTGGAATCTTTAAATGCTTTGTAGCTGTTAGACACAAGCAAGGCCAATGCTGTGTGAAAAATCTATTAACTCAGTAATTTGTTTCAAATGTTTTGTCTAAAATTTGCTGAGATAATGACCCAACTTATTTGTATACTATGATAGTGTGTCAGTGGTTTTTTTAAGATATTAAGGATGTGATTGCTTAATGGTAAGGGAAACCGAAAGTAAAACTGAGACAATTGCGAATTTGTATCGATCTTTTGTTAATCGAAGAACAATAAACCGTCACACGCGTGCTCACTGGGCTTGTTAAGTTTGCTTCCTTTGTTAAATTTTTCAAACTTTTAGGATGTTCCTCGCTTCATCGCCATGTTAAAAAGTTAACTTATTTCAGCAGTCAAGGTCATGCTGTTGAATCTATTTGACACCCCAGGTAAAGCAATTCAACGCAATGCAATAAAATGTAATGTAATGTAATGTAATGTAATGTAATGTAATGTAATGTAATGTAATGTAATGTAATTTAATGTAATGTAATGTAATGTAATGTAATGTAATGTAATGTAATATAATGTAATGTAATGAAATGTAATGTAATGTAATGTAATGTAATGTTATGTAATGTAATGTAATTTAATGTAATGTAATGTAATGTAATGTAATGCAATGTAATGCAATGTAATGCAATGTAATGTAATGTAATGTAATGTAATGTAATGTAATGTAATATAATGTAATGTAATGAAATGTAATGCAATGTAATGTAATGTAATGTAATATAATGTAATGTAATGTAATGTAATGTAATGTAATGTAATGTAATGTAATGTAATGTAATGTAATGTAATGTAATGTAATGTAATGTAATGTAATGTAATGTAATGTAATGTAATTTAATGTAATGTAATGTAATGTAATGTTATGTAATGTAGTGTAATGTAATACAAATGAACATAATTCTTGAAGCCATGGGACCACTTCCCTCACTTCTCATGTCGCTCAAAAGTGGTCAAGAGGATTTAAAAATTTTTAGGTAAAACAGAAAACTGACTTGCTCTCGTGGATTTTGCCTCGTAACTGGACGGACAGACCCGCAGTTCGCTCCATGGATTTATGATATAAATCCTAATCAATTAACAGTTAATCAGTAATATTTGGCGAATCATATGAAATTGGATCCGATCTCCCTGCAAATTTTTTCATTGCATTGCCTAAACTTGTAACTTGACACAGGGAAATGCCTGGTTTCCAAGTGAATGCAATTATTGAACAGTCGCTCAGACCAGGGGTGGTATTACCTGGCTTCAACTTCAACAAGTACCCACAGTGTGGGAACATGTGCTCCGCAGCGTCCCTGCCACAG
This sequence comes from Catostylus mosaicus, assembly GCA_964019065.1. Taxonomy (NCBI): domain Eukaryota; kingdom Metazoa; phylum Cnidaria; class Scyphozoa; order Rhizostomeae; family Catostylidae; genus Catostylus; species Catostylus mosaicus. The sequence goes on along the minus strand of OZ025188.1, from coordinate 682,412 downwards.
ACAGAGACAAATCACAGACTTTCGACTAGCAACGATACTAATAAATATAACGAGTCATTGCGCTTAAAACGATGACGTCACATGTAAAAAGTTTCTTATAAAAACAGTGCACACTTCACTATGAAATGCATTGCAGTTTAAAAAGAATTTAAAAGCGCTTATGAGTTGTACTGACTTGCATTAACTCGCATTTTGTAACAGTATTTATAACAGTACAAAAGCCTGCCTTCGTAAAAAGGATACAATATTTTTATCTGTTAATAAATACTTAAGATTATGTGGCAAGGTAATTTCATGAAATAAGCATCATCTTCTAGAATCTGATAGGAGTTAAAGACCTTAGATCACCAAATGCTCAATCGGGTTAAGATCTGGTCAGACATGAAATCTCCCAAGCTGTTTCACTGGGGTTTTTTTGGTTTTAAGATCGGATTGGACAAATCAAAATGGCTGCAGTAGATTATGAAGTTAGATGCTGCAGTTGGATGAGGCTGGCCAAATCTGCAACAATGTCCATTCACAGTGTGAGTTCATATTTTCTAATAATTCATGTATTTGACCTGTATTCCCCTTATAGTACCGCCATGATCATAGATTTCATTTTCCAAAGGTATCCACACATTATTATTTACTCTTCAAATCTTGCTTTGTATTGTAAGATTAGATGCTAATTCTTAAGTCTGAAAACAGATCCATCTTGTTCAAAAACCAATTTGATTTGGAATTCGCTTCTTCGAAATTTTCCACGCATCAAAATCCTGCACTTATTTGAGATGCTGTTAACGGGGGGTTAATACCCCCTTTATTGGTATATGATTTTACTTTTTGCAGCTCCTAAAGGCATATTTTAGTAGCATTGATAACACCCCATGACCGGACGACCCTTTGCAATGATCATTATTCAAGGTTTGTTTTTAAAGCGAAAAGTTGGGATAGACAGTCATGACTCTTATGGCTCAATAGAATGTTATTCGTGGGTGCATTAGGCCCTCCCTTGTGAAACAAAGGAGACAGTCCTTTCTTCGTTGTCTTGGCCTCCTCTAGCGATTTCGGGAGCAAATGAGAATCAGTGGTTACAACTGAAAAAACCATTATAAGAGGAACACGAGTCAACCGTAGACCGGGAATTAATTCTTTAATCTTTTTGGAAGGAAGCTTTTACTAAAGTCAAGTATCTACTCCGCTTCGTTTTTGCTTAGCAGTCAACTGCCATAAAAGGAGCCTTATATTCTTTTTTTAAATGGCATCAAAAGCAACATCCAAAAAGGGTGGGGGGTGGGTGGTTGACACTTTATTGTTAAACGCAGTCCTTATTACATCATATTCTGATCGAGTGAGTCGGTGCCCATGGAAGCTCTTCAAAGCAAATGAAAGTCAGCCATTCCAATATCATCGTGTAATTGATAACGAGGTCCCTTGTGTCACAAAAATGCTTCCAAGATATCAATTCTGAAGTTCGTATCAGATTCATTTATTTTTGCTATTTTTAATCGTTACTGTTAGGTCACCGAGAAGTGTTGGTCTGGGCCATGAACCCCCGTTGCCAAACTTGGTGTAAATCTAGCACGAGATTAATGCGGACTAAGGGAAAGATCTAACGAGCTGGGAACGTTTACATCAGGTCGATTTATTCCCAGTTCAAAGGCGAAAGGTTTCTTACGGTCAAGCATGCTTAGGCCCTTGGACTAACCATTGTAAACAAAAGTCAGTCTGCGCGGCGCTGATGGAGATTCGATGAGTTTTAACTTGTGTTACCGGCAGAACATTAGACAAAAGATTTGAAACGCTTATGATCTTAATATATTAGATCTTAAAATCTATGGGGATTGAGTGCCAAATCAATAACTCAAATAAAGACATTCTGCGATTGTGTTGGTGTTTTCATCGTGAATTGAGACTGATCTTTATGTAATCAGCGGAATTTTGGAGAATATCATTTAAATCTCCGAGCAGTTTGCAAATATGAATTACGTCGGCTGAAGCAAGTCTTATGTACGCAACGCGTTGGCTCCATGACATGGGCTAATTCTCCGTCTCAATAATCGATCTGTTTTCAATTTCGGCCAGAACATGATCTTTTAGATCTGCGTTGGGTGTGACAGAATTAAACTCTATAATAAAAGTCACGAGGGTTTTATAGTCCATGGGAAACAGGACTGTGACGTAATCGGTAAATCTTCTGAGCGGGCAGGTTAAAGCCGAGAACTAGAGTATATGAATGAATAGATTTCCAAGTTAAGGGATGGTGTAGGGTTGTTATTTATTGAACAAACGATGTGAAAACAGATCATTTGGCAAGAAAGGTCACCTATTTGCATAGCAGTTTTAAAATCTCTCTATATAAAGACCAGACAACGCCAGGTAGACCAGGTGTTTGTATGTAGAAGGAGTTGCTTCTGTCTGCGTCTCTTTCACCGGGAGAGTGAAAGAGTGGGAGCAGTTTAGTAAAAGCAATCACGTTAGGTGCTCTTCTATTTCTCAACTGGTTTTTAATTTGCAAATGCAACTCTTGCTATAGTCATTGGAGCACCTATGAAAAGTCATGTTTTACCATTTTTTTTACGGTTTCCAGCCCAATAACGTTGGTACCGAGGATTTTTTAAGTGTAATTTACCCCAATTAGCCCAATACCCTTCTCAGTGGTGAACAGCAAAAACACAGAATTTTCCCCTTTAGTATGGCTCTTGCCAATTCCCATTTACCTATGTATCTTTTTAAAATCAACTTTTGAATTGAATCGACTGTATTTTTCTTTTTGAGCACCTGCGACACTCTTTAAATGAATGTATTTTACCGCAGGATCGACACACCGCTTGTTTACGTTATTTCTCTACTGGGCCCTTTTTTCAAATTTTCCCCAGATTTAAGAGTTTCCTTAAAAATGCCCTGCACTGCTACTTCCCCTTCCAAAATCAAGCAATTTTGGGCGGAAGGGGAAAAACCTTAACGTTTGCTTAAATTTATTTTCGTAGCCATGAAACGTGGTTTAAGCAACAATGCTTTGAGGGGGGAGGGGAGGGGGGGATGAAAGCTGCGGATGGAAGACAAAATAGTGGTTTGTGTTCCAACACATTTGGCAGGGATTGTGGATATTGAATTCAGTTCACGCTGTTGTCATTATCTGACTGTCTATATACAGAGGAGTGGCCCAAATAACATTTCATGTGATTTGTGAACATGTGATTTGCATTCCGTTTTTTCTTGGAATTTTGTGCTAATCAAAATGTTATTTCTGATATATTTTGCAACGAACAGTGGCGTTACGGATAAGCGAGACACTTGAGCCCCTTGGCAAATTACCAATTTGGGTGGTCAAATTGTGGATATTCCAAACCATTTGCCTTGAAGGAAAATATTGAAAGAGACCTGCTTTTTGGACAATACTACTAACTTTTGGGAAGGAAAGCCAAAAAATTGGGACACGGCTAGGATCTATAATTGTATCGAATAGAACGATTCCTTTTCACTTGATTTGGTTGCTGAATCAGGGTGCAATTGGCTTTCAATCAGATACAATAATTGTTAAGGTTGTCTTCTTATTATAGCAAAGTATCAAAGTCCTTTTCATTCGAAAATTGGGAAAATGAAATATCAATGAAACAAAAGGATTTTAAGATTAGCTTTTAACAGGAGATTTTTAGATGCAGCATCCAGCAGCAATAACCATGGGTCTTTTCTCTTTCCGGCTGAAATCTAGAAACATATGACTGAATAAGAAATGATAAAAAGGGGGATTATCCAAAGCAAATTTTATCACTTTATTAATGAATGGATATTCTTCTTTGATGCTTATACAGTTTTAATGGAAGAAATTTCATTGGTGGGGCAAAACATGTTAAGTTTCCGACAAACCCTAGCCAATTCTAATGATAATAATGATAAATTATTTTTTAAGATTGGCGTGATAAAGCTAGTTAAAAAAACTAATTAATGCCGACCATTTAACAAAAGTTAAGAGACTTCCTAGTTACATCATAAAAAAACTGATCACTTGCATTATAAAAATCCCAAATTTCTTACAAAAATTTTACATAATCTACATTTGCAATCACTGAATTGATGATTTTTTTATTTTCCTCTTAAATTCTATCAAGGTATGGGACTCTTTTATTTCTAACGGCAACTATTGCCAGGGTTTTTGCCCAGTGTACCTTATTTTCTTAATATCATACCCATTTGTACGTGGAATTGATACTGACAGGGGATTTTTACCCCTCAGGTTACATGGAATGATCTTCTCGATGAAGATTTCACCCAAGAATTTAGGATTGAGATAATGTTTGGTCTTATAAATTTCTGCAGCTAGCAATTGTAGATTTCTTTGGTGAATGGTGACTGAGGCAATAGATAACTGTTTAAAGAATTTAGAGAGTCTCTGATAAAAAATAAAATCTGAGGTAGGGGAAAAATAATTTGCAATGTTTAACATGTTATATCCATTGTTATTACAGGCAGTTACGAGGTTCTTAGTCAAAATATTTAATTGTGCATTGCTTAAAAGAACCCTCTAAGAACCACTGCACTGAAATTCATGCTGAAAAATCGTATTTAATAAGTTTCTAATGATTTGGCATGATAGTGTATAAAATACATTAAAAGATTAATTTTTCTTGAGCATGGTACAGGTTAAAAAGTTTCACATCAGTGAAAGCAAAGTGTATGCGAATTATTGTATTGAAACCTAAGATAAAAAATTAAGCCCACAATCTGCTTAAGATCATATTATGCAACTCCTTGTTCATTATTAGCCACTTGCTTAATTAAATAGTGAAGTTTTCCCGATAGTTTTGTTTGCACAGTTTGGATTTTTCCTGTTTCGATATTTCTCCGCACAGGTGTGAACAATTTGAAAACGAGGTTGTGAGTACACGTGTTCAACGGTAATTGTTCAATCCATAACAAAAATGGCGGATTTTGTCAGCTGTGATTAACTCTTCCAAGATTTTTAATGTAATCAAATATCTAGAATTTAGTCATGAAATTTGATAACTTATTTTTATTTCTATTAATTGCAGCATTAGCTGCAGTTGTTTTAGCTGAAGACTTTTACAAGCTACTTGATGTTTCGAGAGATGCAACTGTGGCTGATATCAGGAGAAAGTTTAAAAAATTGGCTCTAAAACTACATCCAGATAAAAACAAGGTAAATATACGTTTTGCTAACAGTTGTTTCTTTTCTTTACCAATTCTTTCGTTAGTCATTTCAACTTCTTGGCGTTTTCCAAGCGTTTCTAAATATATCTCATCAAATTGTAACCAATTTATAGGAGGAATTAATAACGCTATGGCCTAATAATTTTCTTTCATGAATAAAATATATTCCAGAAGAGTGCATTAGATGCTTCTGGTTTATTGGTTAAGAAATGCTTGAGTTTTTCATAACATTCCTCGTGTTTCTCAAATTGATTTTTCAATCGGCTTGACCTTTTTAAGTTGCCATGGTGTATCTTGATTGATGATGTGTTAAAATGGCGGTTATGTAACCAGCTGCTTTCGAAACGCAAAAAACTGATATAGACACTCGCACGGCTTTTTAAATGCTATTGAGAATATATATTTGCACTTGTAAAGCACACAAAGCTATGGATTGTTATAGCATTCCTGTGCAAAAACTCAAACCATGATATCCAGGCTGGTAATCTAGGCCTAGGTCCATGTCATCTATTACAAACAATTAATTACACTACAATAACAATGTTACAGGAATAATTAATATAAATTCGAAACATATAGACAGAAAGAAAAATTGTATGGAGGGAATTGCTTAAAGGAGGAGCTCTCTCAGTAGTTAATCAAGGAGAGAACACCCTCTTTTGAATAGTTACTCATTTTAATTTGATTCCTTGATAGATTAAACTAATAAAACTGAATAATAAAACTGAAACTGAATAAGAAAAACTGAACTGAAACTAGTATTCTGAGTTCAAGAAAAACTCGACAGTGGCACTTGAGGAAAGTCAACAAAGAGAATTTACACTGGATGGAAAACTTAATGAATTTAAAAATTCCTCTCTTATTTGAGAGGAAATGGTGCATGTGTAAAAAAAATTGTGAAATGATCAAATTTTCTTTTTGTATGCTTCATGGCACTGCATTACAGTTGAGTTTACAAAACAGCTTAACATCAATAATACACATGATTCTTTCTCTAGGATGATCCTTCTGCCCATGACAAGTTCACAGAAATAAACCGAGCATATGAGGTCCTAAAAGGTCAGTTTTTTTGTCTTTTCTTATGATGAAGATTTTCTTTATTGTTTATCTGTTATGGTTTCATAATTTAGTAATCAGATTTGAATGTTGATTCAGAAGAAGCAGTTGATAGGCCTCAGTAATGAGCATGAGTGGCTCCAGGATTTGCCCAACAGGAGGGCTGCAGCCCTCCCGACTCCCTGGCCCCACCCCTGGTATGAGAGGCCATAGAAATTGCAGATAAATGTTTCTAGACTATATCTCAAAAAGGCCTATAATAACCTAAAACCTTCATTTCAGATGAGGAGTTACGAAAGAAGTATGATTTGTATGGAGAAGAAGGTCTGAAGGATGATCATTTTAGCAACCATTATCAAAGCTGGGATTACTATAACAAAGAATTTGGCATATATGATGATGACCCTGAGATTGTCACATTGAGCCACTCAGATTTTGGTGAGTCATTTCTGGATTTTTTTGCATTCCTATCAAGCAATATTAGTTGGGAAGCCAAGTCTCACGATAAATTGCAGAGCAAGGACAACAACCAAAGAGATAATTGCTGGTTTTTATTGATTTTCATAACACAACCATAGTTAAAAAATGAGCACAGATGTGACATAAAGGAAGTTGAGTTTAGACATAATCAGTAGTGAGATGAGACCATAATTCCAAATATAACCAGAATTGATTCTCATATCAAGCAATATTCTTGAATTTCTAAAAGAATCTAGACTTCTTGATGGTAATGAGGCAGGAAAATTAAGGATTTTATTTATTGTTGTTTACATGGAGTATTGTGTGGGACTAATTGTAGATAACATAATTGTTCAAATGATTTGTCTTTGATTAAATTTCAGAGCTTTCAGTCCTCGGGTCAGAGGATGTTTGGTTCATCAATTTTTATTCACCATATTGCTCGCATTGCCACACCTTAGCACCTACGGTAAGAGCATTAAACATTAACATGATATGATATTTATAGTTATTATAGTCTAGTTTCTAGGTTCTACATTTTAAGATGTTTTCATGAAGAACCTGCAAAACATTCCTCAAAGTTCTTCTTGCAATACACCCTCTAAGAGGGGGCTTTGGGATTGTCTAGGTTGCGGGTTGGCCATATTTGCCAAAGAAATGTGTGGGCTTCCAGGCTTCACATATCTGACTGGTTACAGGTTTTGCCATTTTCTGAGCTTGGATTTTTGTTTGATCAGACAGTTTTTTGTTTGAAGCAAAGTCCACAAATTTTTTTTTCATCTTGAATCTTGTTTTTAGTGGAGGGAAGTTGCTCGTGAGTTAGATGGCATCATACGCATTGGAGCAATTAATTGCCAAGATGAATGGGGTCTGTGCACAAGTCAAGGCATCCAATCATATCCGTCACTCAAGTTGTACCCAACTGTAAGTAAAAAGTATTTTAAGTTTTTGAGACAGTGGAAACCTTTCACAGATAGAATACATTAAAGCTTCTAATGAAGGGGGCATTACTATAGCTCCTTGTTTGTAGCTTGCTTGTATCATAATTGATGTAAGAGCCAGTATCATAATAATATATAATAAGAGTCAGTATTTTGTGAAGATGGTCATTTACATGGGTTGCAGTTTAAAAAATAATACAGGATGCTTTCGAAGTCAATGGACACTGGTCTAGCATTAAAATATCTTAAGGCATGATGGTAACACAATTTGCGCTTCACTCTTCTCAAGACCATCAAATCATTCCTTCATCCGTTCCACTGCATGCGATAGCATCCTGTTATTTGCAATTCCGTAATTAAATTAATGAAATCTTTCTCATAATAGGGCCAGTTCTTCTATGGACACAAAACCACAGACGAGATCGTTAAATTTGCTTTGGATTCTGTTGAAATCATCGTAGAATCATTAACGTCAGGTGAGCTTTATTTTGATGGATGTTTGGAATAACGCAAAGCGGCAGCAATACGAAGCAAATACGTCAAGATTATAATTATATTTTTTTGCTAATATTGCGCCCGGGCATACCTATTTTTATCTGTTATAGTATTGCTTTTCAACATTAGCCAAATCAGTTCATGACACCTTCGTGCGCTTTACCCTTGACATATTCTCATGAAAACCTGGAATAGTTCCCAGGTGATTTTACAAAGTAGGGAACTTTGAGCATAAACTTCAACGAGTGTCATTCTGTTTTCCCGAAAAAATACAGTTCATCCATAAGTTTTTGTTTGTTTTGCAAAGGCTAGTGTTACTGAAAACAGAAATGTGAGCTTGAATTTGACAACAAAAAAACGTACAAAAAACTAAATGAGAAGAAATAAATGTGAAACATCAACGATTTGTCCTGGATATCAAAACTCGTAGGCCCAGCAGTAACTTCCACTATTCTGCTTCTTCTTGCAACCGTGCCAAAGATATCCCCTAATAAAGCATCAAATTGATAAAAAACACGAATAATACAGTTTAATCCCTCAAACTTGTAACTAAAAGGAAAATCATAAAAAACATTAATTTTGTTATTGTGATTTCAGATAACTTTGCTACAATCAGTGACCACTCTCTTCCATGGCTAATATCATTCTGCTCACCAGATGAAGGTAACCATATTTTCATTTCTCACTTAGAGAAATATTTATAGTGGAGCTCGAGAGAGCAAAATTTTTGTCAAGAATTCAATTCCATATTGAAAATACCAAGCCAGGAGTCTATTCATTCAAACTCGAAATTTCGGCGCTGCGTAGCATCAAGGCCCGTTAACCAAATGATTGATGTCAAAGCGGAGGCATAAAGTTTTAGGATCTTCAGGCGGTGAGACCTTCCATCAAATTTTCAGGTGAAATAGAAGTTTGACAGATTTTCATAGCAAATAGCTAGTTTTCATTCATTTATCACAGTCTGTCGGAAACTTGACTTGTTTTACCTAGCTAATCAGATACCCTGCCTCAGCAGCAAAGAGAGCTTAATGTGTATGTTGTCATTGAGGTGAAATTCGTCGTCCAGGCAAACGCTTCAAGAAAAATAAAAAGACTGACTGCATTCTAAGCAAAATGCTTTGTTCACAGTTGTGCTATTCTGTTGGTTGATTATGGGGGAGCGAATCCATTCTGGGGCCTTAGTTTTGGGTGGTGTTGAAAAGCCGAAACTCGATTTAACCAGTAACGTATGAATGGGATTTGCATTTGACTTCGGGGAATTTTGTTCCTTGCATGAAACATTTACAACCATCAAGTGGTTATGGAGACTCGCATCACAATTCACGTATATAGATGCCGCGGTTCTTCTGACCATAAAATAGTTTTATCAGAGATACGAACTAAAGATATATGAGCTGATAATCAGTTGAAACACCTTTGCTGATCTTTTTGTAATTTTCTTTATCTATTAATCCGGTAATTTGTATGAAATCGTATCTGCCCATTTCTACACATCATATCCAGCCCAAATTCGCATATCATTAGACATCTCAAATGGAAATTAGTGGCTGCAAATGGGTGATATGGTTATGAATTAGATGTTTTTGCTCCAAAATTGTGTGCCAGAGGCAGTCTTTGTGATGATGCTAAATCGATTTTCTGACTGATATCTTGTAATTTGATCATCTGCCATTTTTCACGCCCAAACGTTTGCATTAGAACGTTCACGCAAAATTTGCACTAGAATTCGATTTTATTCATGATTTATCCTTTTTTTCATTCGCACAGAAAACATATTACCAGTCATATTTAGAACCATAACCTAATGTTTTACGTAGGTGTTTCAGTGTTAAACCAAAACACCGCTGTTTGCGTTTTTAGCAGAGGTTTATTTTCCTTGATCGTACTCTTTAACAATATAATGGGCGTATCAGGGGTGGTTCTGTCCTAAAGGATACAGAGGATCCAGCTTTGCCCCAAATGTTTGCTTTCATTCCTAGCAGCTGTATTAGCAATTTCCCCGGTTTTCCATTTATCTAATCATTGATCTGTTTGAATATATCTGCAAATAACTGGTTTTCTACGTACTTGGTAAAGGTTTGATGGGGAGGGGGGGGGGCAAGGGTTGGTCCCAAAATCTTTATTTATTGGTAAATTTATCTATTCTTCTTTATTGGTAAATAAGACACATTTGCCTGTGCTTACCGGACATAGGTAGGATCAAGGTATATCCATGAATTGGCCACCCCTGACGTAATGTGTAGCCCGTGTAAAGCCATTTACGATCTGCTAAAGATTCTATTTCACGTTGTGATCAGTTGTGATCGCCCGGTGCTATGTGCTCTAATGAGCACCGGATAAAAACATATTACTTAAGTATGAAAGTATTAAATGGACGAATAAATGAATGATTGAATAAACATTAAATGGGTGAATAAAGGAATAAAGGAATAAATGTATTAAAGGATGAATTATAAAAATATAAATGCATTAATATCAAATGATCCTGTACATGAATTAATGAATCAAGGAATTAATGTTTAAATGAAGGAATTAATGTTGAAATGATCAAACGTTAAACGAATCAATATTAAATAATCTTGTGAATAATAAATAAATAAATGAATATACACGTGAATTATTATTATATGAATAGATTCATTTTGAATAAAGGATAAAACAGGACAAATTCTTAGCATGCATGTAACAATTTTGAATCCATTATTTAACATTCAAATCCGCACACATGATTTTGGTTTTCTTTTCCTTAGATTGCCTGTCACAACGAACCAAAGTTAGATTATCAGGAATGCTGGTACGCAAGAAATTATCAAGTTATAAACGCATAATTTGCATATGGATGAATTAATAATTTCTAGCTATTAAATGATTACCCAAAGGCTCGAGTTGCGTTTCTGATCCAAAATGGTGTTGCTGCTTGTTTTTAAAATTTCTTTCGGTTCATTTTAGGACAACCTCGTGCAAGTGTTTGATGCTGACTGCTCAAGTGAACCAAAACTCTGCAAGAAACTGGGACATTCCTATGGTGTTGTGTATTATCCTCTTGGAAAAGTAGAGAAAAAGAGCGGAACAGTAAGCCTCATATTTTAGGTGTTTGCCTGGTTTTTTATTTTTCATTCAGATAAAGGCCCATTGAATAAATGCCACCTGTTTCTGTTCAAAAAACACTCACGAAAAATAGTCCCACAGAAAACAGTCACAGTCGCCGAAGTAGGAAGGTTAATCCATAATTTGATCATGGATTGCTGTACATGCCTTGTGTTTTGAAAATTCTCAAACAGAGCTAGAAACGAATTTTGTTATCAATCCAGAATATTTCCCGATCGAGCTTCGCCATAGGAAAGGCATCAAATGATGGTGGTATCTGTATTGTCAGCAATGTACCTTACCTTTGGTTCTTATCGAAATACTGATTGGCTGCACGATACCCTCTCATGTTGCACCCTCTGTCCATTGGTGCCGATGACTCCTTTCAGACTTTGTTTCTCTAATCTGGGAGGCTATTTAGTGGTGTTAGGTCCATTTCATGCCCACCTTCACACCATCTCCGCACTGATTTGTTTCTTATTGCTTCATTTTTCATACCAAATAAAACAACCTTTGCTTTAGTCTGTTGTTATTCATGAAGGAAGTTTGATCGAATAAGCTGAGTTTCACGTCGTTTATCAGAATAATAGTTAATGATAAATAGAGGAGCATTGCTAATAATGCAATCTTTGCACTTGAAAACCTTTTTATTGAGCAATTGATCAAGTAGTCCCGTCTTAAGTCGTCATATGTTGCCAATTGATATAGTGGTGGTTTTGTAATTTTGAAAATAATAGTATTGAACATTATCGCTAGAAATGTCGAATCTAAACGAAATCCAAGCTAAGAGACTCTGCTTTCATCTTTGGTGCTTGAACAAGCTTTTACTTTGACTGGTTACTAGTGTTTACTATAAAGAGACCAGCAGCAAGTTTTGCAGTGACGTCAAAATATTTTTAGTAGAAAGAGCAATAAGCTATTTATGTTTTTCTTTTTATCTCTGTTTTTTCCGTTTGTATTATAACAAAGATTGTAAAATCAGCTCTTATTGAGTTTTTCTGTTTGCCTGTTTTCGTTAACGAGTTGAAGAGGTACACTTTTAATGGATATAATCATCATTACTATTATCATTTTTGCTCACCACGGGGATCATGGTCATAATGGTTTTTCAAATTTCAGAAAATTCACAGTTTGGACGCGGGTGACATCGTAAAAGAGGTATTGACATTGCTTCCAGAGCCACAAGAAGTTACTGAAGAGAATTATAAGGTAAGAAAGTTACACGATCGAAAAATATTGAGCCTTAACATTGCGATTATATTCAGTAAAATCCTCTTAGATAAATTCATTTATTAGCATGTTTTTACCCCTATACATTCATTTAATTTTCTAATGTATTTATTCTTTAATATTTTTCTTTTTTGTTACTTTTGCATTTTCTTCACTTTACAAACAAATAATCAATGCATCAATTTCTGAAGTTATTTGTTATTTCTCAGAGCATAACAGAACAAATAAATACTGGATCAATGGAGCCGTGGTTGTTTATCTTTTCCAGTGGATCAGAATATGATGAGTCATTCTTAGAATTAAAAAAGATCTCCGCTTTAGTTCCCAATGTCGAAGTAATTATATTGTTTGCTTTCCTTTTTCAATTCATATTTCCATTTTTGATTTAAATTTATGTTTTTCTGCGACATGCTCTTACCGTAAGTATGTCTTTGATTTTCGAGGATGCAATAAAGAACTGATAATGCTGGAAGAACGAACAAAACAACTTTGCAATGTTTAATCGACTAAATCTGACTTTTTATTCCGACCAGACAAACTTTCACGACATTTATTTCTGACAAAGTTTGACACGGCAAATCCCTGTTGCACTTTTTTATATATGAATAAACACTTAAACTAATAGCCACTTGAAACTTAAACCCATGCCTGACATGCTAACAGTTATAAAGGATACACGATCATCTAGTTTCCATCATGACTTAAACTTAGAATCTCCTAATTAAACTACATGTTAACACAAAAGAAAAAAAGAACAATAAAACTAGAAAGGTAACTCTAGAAAATTTGCTTTTTTAAAAATCACAACACCTGCTATTGTTAACTTACCAATTTCAAGTGGTTTCAATACTTTGTTTGTAAATACATTTTATTGATTGTAAATTATTTTCTGTGAATAGCTTGGAACAGTAAATTGCCAGACTTCGCCAAATTTATGCAAAAAGCTTTACGTAACAAAGTACCCGTCTGTTTTGTTAATGAAGAAAGGTGGTTATGAATGGCACTACGGTAAGGTTTTGATCCACGTTTTAATAAAACTGCAGTTGAACTGAGGGTATCATTTCATGCTGTTGATATTTATATGTTGCTTTTTTTTCATCTTGAAAATGAAGCCTTTTTTGTAAAACTGCTAAACCTTTTGAGACATTTCCAATGAAGAAACCAAAGAAACTTTTCGTACATAACACAGTTTTTTGTTTACTTTGAATTATGTAGGCCATTGCATGATGAATTTTAATAAAACAATTACAACACGGAATACATAGGTATCACAGGAAGCATAAAACTAAGTACCAACCCTGTGGCATTTGACGACTAATTCGAGATGAGTTTCATATTAAATTGATTTCTTAATGAAACATGAACGCAACAGGTCTAAGTTGTTACTCAGAAATTCTCTTATCATCGCGAAGTGCATAATTCTCTGCGCAATGACCTACATTATTTGGTTCCACTAGCAATGATAAATGCCCTTTTCACGACACTTAGCACTGTGAATACCAACAATAAGATTCGTGGCATCTCAAAACATAACACCAAAAAACTTTTATATTCTTTTAAACATCCCTAAAAAGATGTAACTTTTCAATATGATATTATTGATTATTATTTTCCCACAGGCCGATTCACAGCTCACGATATTGCTGTTTTTGCAAAAGAAAGCTCAACATCAAATGTTTGTGCTCTGACCCCAGAAGACTTCCCCAAAGTAATGCATGACGAGCAGAGGTATTTCATCGATTTCTTTGCTCCTTGGTGCCCACCATGCATGAAGTTGCTACCGGAATGGCGAAAGGCTGGGCGACAGATTGGAGACAGGGTAGCAAAATTTGGAACAGTGGATTGCACTGCTCATAGAAACTTGTGTCAAGATGTGAGTTTGTTACTTGCTTTGTTCACTTGTCATGCATTTTAAGGAATGGGTGGAAGAAAGCAAAAGCTAATGATACGATAAAAAGAGAGCCAGTCCCCTATGACCTTTTATTTCATGCTCAAATTATATACTCCATTTTCAATGTTATTTGTCGGCATAAGTATCTTCATTATGATGCTGCATGCAATGAAGTTAAATTCAGGATTGGAAAGGATTTTTTCATCTAAAGTCTACTTTTTAATTTCGTGAAAGCCCCTTTTTAAACTGGCCTGTATGAATTTACCCAAATAATGATGGTGTAATGTGAAAAAGAGATCACCCTATCATCTTGCAACTACTTTTTTTTCCTGAATTTTATGTTTCGATAAAATTTTCTCCCTTTTCTCACTGTTATGAACTTTTATATCTGGGACCAAGACCTGACCCAGATGAATATTTTTGCCAAGTTTTCTTTGAACTGGATAAACGTAGTGTGCCAAGTAATCTTATCCAAAGTTTGCAGATTGGATCATATTATTAAACAAGGAATAATTCTGGTGCCTGGTTATTTAAAAAGGATTTAATTAAATCCTTAAAACCCCTTAAACCACTAATATTAAGCTGATCTAAACGAAGTTAATCTAATCTAAACATACGGAATCTAAATATAATCTAAATATAATTAAGGCAGTCCGCAATAGGTAGATTTAAGATTAGTAAAATCCCATCTAGAGCTTAGAATACCAAGAACAAATTTGGTAAATATAACTGTAATTGAACCTCGGTTGAACTGAAATGACAGGCTTTTCTAAAATTGTTATCAAATTTGAATTTATGGCGAAGTTTAGATGATAAACTAAACGTTTTGTGTTTTTGTTCCTAACTAGAAAGCTACCAACGAATGATAAGATTTGAGATGTCACCAGGATTTAGCTATATATTGAAAGAATAAACTGCTGATAATTGATAATTTTAAAGCCAATAATTGGAGAGTCACACGTCGTGCGATGACAATAGATCTCTTTTTTCTTCCTTTCCCTTACTAGCACATGTACAAACAATAAGTAATGCAATAAACTTTTGCAATTGTATCACGTAAAGATAAATTCACGTGCTTAGCAAATCCAACAATTTCAGGGTTTCATTTATTCAAAACTCTGTTAATTGCGTTAGAATTACTGAAGATAATTTTAATGCTTTACCCATTAGTTTTACCCATTGGGTCTTGATATACATAAAATGTTATTGATATTTTGAGCCAAATTATTACTGAATTGTTCTTGAAGGATGAGTAGAAAAGATTCAAATGCAAAATTGACTGCATGGCCAACATTTCAATTTTTTGAACTGGAAACAAATGTTAGAAGCTGTAATTAAAGTGTAGAAATGTCGACAATAGTTCACATTCTAATTTATCAATATTTATACTTATCGATCAAGCTATTATCTGGCCACTGTTCTTAATATATTCTTAGATTTTTGCAGTTTTGAGACCTAAGCATTTTTATCGAATATATTCGTTCCTAAAATGTGTAGCATATTTATTGGTTTCGTTTCTTTTAGTACAACATCAGGTCATATCCCACTTCAGTTCTTTACAATAACAGTGAGCCGCATACAATCTCTGGTTTCCATACTGCCGATGATCTTATCGAATTCATTGAGGTAATTTCACAATTATTAATTATCATCTCATGTTTTATCATATTATGAATATTCTGATGTATCATTTATCATCGTCCTTCAATTAACACTTTTAAATGCTATACTAGTGCTTATACTGTTTTAATAACTTGTGTTTACGAGGACAGCTAAAATTTTTGGAACACGTTGAGAGGAAGGGCGGACTAGAGAAGTTAGTGCTGGAAGGGAAGGCCAACGGCACGCCATCAAGAGGAGGGAAAAGACAGAGCTATGTGAAGTGGCTGCCGTTGACAGCTAGATGTAGGGCGGTTGATGTTTTGCAGCGGGTGGGTAACCGGTGTGGTTTGAAACGCACGATAGCCAACTTCACTCTCTGGTAGGGCACCCAAATTGGAAACAAATTTGCTAAATATGATAGGCTACTAAATTCCCTTGTGTGCATTCTATTTTGAGGTGAATTGTGATGATGAAATGCTAGGGGACATAACAGGGGTACATGTTAAGATATACTGTTATCTATATTGTGCCAAACCAATTCACAGTTCATTAAATTTGAAGAAAAAAGATGTTTGCATCTGAGAAAGATATAACTTAAGGGAACCTGCCTTGATAATACAATGCGAGTTGCATCCCCTTTTATTATTTCTCTCACCTTATATTCCTTTTTTTATTCACGTTATGTTTATTACTCATCATAGCCCCATCACCATTGCTCAATTATTTTTCAATCCTCCATCAAATCGTCATCGCATCATTATTTTGTTGCAACTATGTGAATGGACAATTTTTCTTACTATGATTACTTTTCTTTCTCATGCATTTTGCTTGAAAATAACAATACTTGATTCCTATATCTGAAAATTTCGACCTTTCTTAGAATTTGCTGCGATCATTTTTTTAACAATTTGAGCTTCTTACGTTTTTAGGATACCGTCAATCCTATTGTTATCAACTTGACTCCAGATTCTTTTGAGCAATATCTAGTGAGAAAACCTCAAGGAGAACTGTGGATTGTTGATTTTTATGCACCCTGGTGTGGACCATGTCAACAGTTAACTCCAATTTATCGCAAGCTTGCTAAGGTATGTGACTTTATTGTGAAATTATCAAATATTACATTAATGCTCATTAATGTGTTGTTTTCCATAAATGAGCGTCATTAATGCAATATGTTTAACTAATTAAATATTGTATATATTGATTTAAAGGCTAACTTAATCTACTACTTTTCTTTTCGTTATAATCCTTTATTTTGATTTTTATTTCATTTAATTAACACTTTTTAATTTGCTTATGACTATAGTGGTTTTGAATTTTTATAGCGTCTCCAAGGTGAAGCAAAACTAGGAATGATTGATTGCACTGAGCATAGGTATCTGTGTCAAATGAATAATGTTCATTCATACCCAACAGTGAGATTGTATCCACCAAACAGCGCTGGTTCAACCATGTTTATGTAAGTATTTCTATCATTCGTAGCCTCTTTTGTTGTTGCAAACGTGTGCTACAAACCATCAAAACATCGCTGGTTTCTTCCCCGTCTTCAGTTTTCCCCTCTTCATATTGGATCGCGGCCCCGTGCTAGTCTCTTCCATTCATCCTCCATCTTTTTCTCACTGGGTGTTTATTTAGATTCGTCTCCTGCATAAAATCTTTCCATCTATATTTTGGCCACCCTTTCCTTCTGTTTCCACTTCCGTCACTCATTTTTAAATAGTTTTTATTTTCGTATCAAATGCTGAGAAGAAATTCCTTTCATCTGAAAAGAGATATCATTTACTTTTAAATCATCCATTTCAAGAAAGTAGCGCATTTCCAAAAGGAGCCGTTTTTTGTGGCAAATTTTCTGTGGCATATTGGGTACTAATTAAGAAATACAGCTATTCAAGCACATTTAGATTAAATTGATGTTTGTTCGTGGTGAATCTTTGATGTAGGTTTTCGTCTGCAGCTTCACCCTGTGTTAAACCATAGTAGTTATTTATGGTTTGGACCCATTTTTAATTGATTTAATATTCGCTTCGACAGACGGCATCAAGGCTGGCGCGATGTTGAAAACATGTACTATTGGGCATTCCAATACTTGCCTTCATTGGTAAATGAACTGGAATATTACTCATTCTTCGAGAAGATAATCAACCATGTGGATGCTTGGCTTGTTGATTTTTATGCGCCTTGGTGTGGCCATTGCGTCCAATTTGCACCGTTGTATGAAAAGATTGCTAAGGTAATAGTAATATATTTAACATCTGACCACATCATGACATGTACTGATACGACAGAGAAAAACAGAAATAAGAAAAAGAGGTAGATATTTAAGTAATCGTCACAGACAAACACATATCATGAATGTCTAATATTTCTTCTTTATTTCGATGTATTTTTCCTAAATCACTGTGTTAGATCATGATTTAACTTTTCTTGCAGAGATTAGATGGAAAAATCAAAGCTGCAAAAGTGAATTGTGAAGAGCAATACCATCTTTGTAGGGAAGCTGGAATTCGAGCATACCCAACTGTTCGCTTTTATCCCGGTGCTTTTCAACAAGGCATGAGTCAGGTATTCAGCCTTATAATAGATGTTATTTAGTGTTAAATCTTTTTCATTGATTGTATTTCGTTTGAGGCTGGGAGGCCAAAATAGTTGGTATTAGTGTCAAAAGACAGTTTGGGTTCTGGGGGCACTGTAAGCCCGCTATGGTGCAATAGGAAAGAAAAGGCAAATTTTCAAAAATCCTCAGATTTTGCCTAAATTACTATCTCATAATCATTATAAAAATTGTTTATGGCAAAATTAAATACAAATTTATCATTTCACTACTTTTTTACAACTATAAATTATCCTTGTTACCTACTTTCTTGAAAAACGTTCAAATCTACGTCTATTAAACGATTTAAATCTATTTACAATACTTTCTTTAAAAAATTGTTTACAGGCTAAAGCTCTCAAAATTTTATGCTCAACCTGCGAGAACACAAGCATTTCTTTTCTTTTCTGCAACATGTTGGTTCTTCCAGGCGATATCACTCTCTTCATTCTGCTGAAGACACGTTCACAGTGAACACTCGTCAATGGAGTTGTGACAGCCAACTGAGCAACGTGTACTGCTTCTGGAAGGGCTTCTTCGAGCCCCGCTTGTCTGATAACTGCTAGGAGATCTTGAAGATTTGGCTTACCCTCCTTAACTTGTTCTATTTCAATGTTATCTTCAGCCAAAGGAAAGGTATCCAGCTCCTCAACATCTTCTCGCTCTTGACGTTCTCTTTGTTCTCGTGCTTGCGCGAGTCTTCTCCGTCTCTCTTTCTTTCTGGCAACCAAAGCATCTCGTTCACGAACAAGTTTCTGCAGAAGAACCGATATTTCTTCATTGTGATAAAGAACACTAAGATTGTGTTCAAGTGCTATCGGATCTGGTACCACAAATGGATAAGCTTCAGAAAGCTTGCTGATCAGAGCTCTTTGGTCACCAGAAGAAGCAGTTTTTCTTTGCGAAAACATTGCTGGATGCACAAGATCCATCCACTTGAATTTTTTTACATTTTCAAATCGCCACTGCAATTGTTCTGAAAATGTTTCCGTCACATCTGCAGCAACATTTACCAAAAACGTCTTCCACGAATCAGATGATCCATCTGCAGAATGCTCAACTCCTCTCCAACCTCTTCTGGTAGGAAAAACTGGCAGAACTGGATCCAAAGCCATTGCATCTTCCCAGATTTGATGGTAGTTGAGTGTGCGCAGAACTTCATTAAAATCATCCAGCATGGAAGAAAGTTGCACAGCATCAAATGATGGTTTCTGCATAACGGTCACGATTGGTGTGCAGTGCTCAAAGATTTTTACGGTACAGCTTGAGAAAGAAGATGAAGTCAATCTGCTGAATCTGCAAACACATTCCTTTGCATTGGCTTGTGTGTCTGTTTTTTGGCTGTAACCATGGGCTATTTCGTACAAGACAGTTCCAATGGCTTCATAACAAGTATCGATGACAGATATGGAAGTATCGCGAGAAAGCCATCTGGTATCTCCAGGTTTCGGCAAGTTTCGCCCAAGGTGAGCGGTACGTTTTGGGCTGGATCTGAAGAAGGAAATGAGCTTATCCAGAGTGCCAAAAAACTCTGCCGCCTTTGGTATCTTATTCGCAGATTGAGAAGCACATAATGCCATTCTATTAGCCACACAATGATTGTAATAAGCAAACGGGAATTGCTCTTGAATCTGCTTTTGAACCCCATTAAACTCGCCAATCATCGTTTGTGCACCATCGTAAGATTGCCCAACGAGCTTCTCCCTTGCAGTTTCAGGCGTTATGTTAAATTTTTTCAGCATGTTGAGGAGAACGACTGTCAGACCATCTGCTGAGGTATCTGCAGAAGAATCGACCATGCAAAGCAAATGTTTCTCAACTTCACCATTGTACACAAGCCGTACAGATACAGCTGACTGCTCCACATTGCTTCTGTCACTGGTGTCATCCATCATCACTGCCAGAAATTTGGAACTGTCGATTCTTTTCTGAATTCCATCTCTTACTTCATGATAGATGCATTCAATCAGCTCATTTTGTGGGTCATGCGATGTATAAGTTGTGACGTCTTGGTCCAAAAATGATCTCAAGTCGCTGTTATATACTCCAAGGAGGTCAAGCAGCTCAATGAAATTGCCTCTGTTAGATGAAGTTTTTGACTCATCGTGTCATCAGAAACACAGCAACATTTATGTGATGATGCAGCATTTTGGCATATCGAGATGCTTTTTTGTTATGCATTTCGATTTCTCTTCTCCTTGCTTCATCAAGAGCGCACGACACATCCACATTGTCAAGTAGCTTGTATGCAGTATGGCTGTTAATATGCCTCATCGTGCCTTGGTGACGGTTCGCAAGCTTCCAGAAATTTGACCCAGAAGACGAGTAGCCATCTCTTTTGACAAACACATTGCTCATCTGATTACAGAAAAAAATTAATTTAGAAAAAAAATAAATTCATGCTGCAAGAGCTCCCAGGGAGCGTACTTAATAAAATTTTGACTGGGAGGCTCGGCTTATTTTTTTTGGGTATTCAATTTTTGATTTTTCTGGGTTGAAAACTTGGTAAAAAGTTATTTTTTACTTTTTTTGTGTTTGCTATTGTCAGGAATTTATATTTTGGGTACGATTTTGGCAGATATTTATTTTGTGGACAAGAGCTCTAAAAGGCTCCTTGCTTGAATTTCCATCCCATCGCCGTGGATAAAAGGTCGCGGCAAACAGCTCGTATGTTCATCTGTACGGCCTTCAGCTCTTATATGAAACCCCCAAGGTATTAGCCCTCGAATTCTAATACCTTCACAAAACGTGGCCGCAATATAAGATAAATCACAAGAAATTATACTAAATGCAGTCAATACGATTCAATTAATATATGTAATCATAAACTTACCGTTGACAAATCTCCCATGACAAGACAAGGCCAACAAAAATAAGTATTTTTCTCGGCATCACCGCATACCCAAGAAAAAGTTGTGTAAACTGTGTCTGAACATTTATTTTTCAGCGTCACTTTTGGGCAAGGTCAGGCTTGTTTGAGATAACAGAAGGTCAAAAATGTGAGAAACACCCCAACGATAACCTTCAACAACGCGATTCATTATTTCCAGTGAAAATCACTATGTTTCGGCCGCCAAGGTATTAGAAATGAAAAACTAGTACCTTGGCCCTGCTAACCTATTCTTATAGCAATTCCTAACAAAAGGATTTTACGTCACTTATCCTGACGCATACAAAGAATTTCGTAATGAAGGTATTAGAAATCTAAAACTAATACCTTACTCATAAAAAATTGCGGCTCGATTGCTCTAAAGAAAATCTGTTAGTGAGGATTAGAAGAAACAATAGAAAACTAGACATTACCATATTGCTCTAAAGAAAATCTGTCAATAAGGATTATCAAAAACGAAAGGGGACGAGATATTGCCTTTCAATAGCAAAATTCACTTACGCTAAAATATGAAGGGTTTGACGGATGATTCGTGCTTTCTTGTGCGTCACAGTTGTTCATACATGACGCAAGTGGAATTTGATTTAAAAATTTTTATTTATTTGAAAATTTAAATTCTGTAGATCTGGAAAAATCTGGTATTAGACTAATACCTCTAATACCACTCCCAGCCGCCACTGGTTATACCATTCTTATAACCCTTAAGGGATCACCCATTTCTTGATTTCCAGGCCTTTCCTTTGACTTAAATAGTTTAGAATCTTTCAAAAAGTTTACGTAGTCTAAGCTGTTTTGTTAGCTAAAGTTATAATAAACATAACGGAAACTAAAACTTCGGAAGAAAGGTTTCATCAACATTTAGTAATATTGACTTCTATGCTAACAAGCAACAAACAGATATTGCAAAATTCCTTTCTTGAGAGCCGTTTGAATGCATTAAAGAAATATTCCATCAAATATCCCTACTCAAGATGCTCAAGAGAAACGTTCTTTTTCTTGTCTCGAACAACTGCTCTAAGAGACCAGTAAGTAGTAATAAAACACCAAAAATATAATATAATCCAATAGAGCTTGAAACATTAAATATTGAAGAAATGAAGTTAAGTCGATCAATTAATCATATAATAAGTTAACTTCATGGTTGAGTGGATTTGTTTTGTTTTCCCATCAGCCAATTATAAATCCTGTTTTTTTTCTATCGTGTGATCCATTCTAATAATCCATTTTGTATTACAGCCAATCACTGGAACAGAACTGCCTACACAAGACACAGAGAACCTTATTCAGCGGAGTTTAGAACTACTTGAGGCTCACCAGAAAGAAAAGGCGGCCGATGAAGAGCAAAAACAGAAAAAGAAGGTACTGCACTGAACATTTTCATCCCTTGGGGAACCATATGGCCCTTTCATCTTCATTGAGAATTGGTTACTTTTTAGAAGGAGGGGCTAATGCTTCAATAGCTTGATTCATTTGTAGTTTAACATTGCTAAACAGTTGAACAACAGGCTCCTTGCGCTAGCATCATCAATAAAACTACCCCCTTGCAATCTGACCAAACGCATTATTTGCTACTGTACAACTGCCTTATCACCGGGAGTTAAAGAGTTGAGTTGGGTGTCAAGAGTGGGTGAGCACTTTTTGCATTACTTTAAATAACTTTGTCATGATGCTGCTTTAACCTTTTTCAAAAACTCTACGATCCTACGCAGAAGATACCTCAGACAGCTTACTTAATATCATAACCCGTCGCCATTAACGTTAGGATAAAGATAAACTTAGTAAAAATTGGATTGATACAAGAAGTAGAAGAGTAGATCGACGCTGGAATTAGAAGGGTTTCAATCGAGAACTTTTATCAACTGGATTTACGATAAATAGAGAGAGTAGAACCACCTATGCTGCGTTGTAATAGTTTTGGTGCAGTGTCATTTGTGAAGTCTACATGGATTTAATGCTTCTTACCCCATGTAGAGTTTGCAAAATTGTCTGCAGCCCTAGAGTGGCCTCTCTCAAGCAGTAATGTTTTTTTTGATCACATAAAAACCTTTCAACGTTCCACTTTGCTATATTCATACACTCAAAAGATTTATCGAAAATATGATTTTAACCTGACCGCTTGAAAATAAAGCACAAAGAACGAGAATATTTTACAATATTTTACAAGACCACGTCAAAATTAAGAACTAAAATTGAAGTTAAAGTAGAAACAGTCCCCGTTTATAGCTGATCTTTTAAAGTTTTCAGGGAGGGTGTAAATTTGGTTGTTTCTAAGTTGCCAAAAATGTTCGTGCCGAGTTTAGAAAAAGCCTTTTGTCACACATCGCTTTTATTAGGGGTCTCTAAAGATCGGTCTCTGTAGAGCGCAGAAATCTTTCATTATTGTCCTACCAATTTAAGATTAGTTTCTGTAGCAATCTTAGTGGAACGGGCGGGCAGCAGTCGACTTCCAGCTTTTGACGCCTATTTACCATAAGTGAATACCGTTAAATCTTAAGTTGTATAAATCACATATTCCTCTTGGCATTCGTCATTGCCTGTACATTTCTATTAGACTCATTTCTTATGTTTGCATTTGTCATTTTTAATTCTTTACCATCTTCTTCTAGGCCAAGAAATCGCAGCACGACGAATTTTAATCCCGAAAAGAAATAGAATGTAGTTGATGGGTTCATAGAATACCGCCACAAGAAACTGAGTAACAGTTTATTAATATCAAAGGTTAGAACAAGATTGTTAAGTTATTTTAGCAGAAGATTACAATTTTAGTCATGGATTTAATATTTCAATCGACGTAAAATTTGTAGAAGACATAAGTAGTTGAAAAGTCTGTAAGCAAATGTTTGCCAAAATAGGGCTTTGATTGTTGTGATGAATGCCATTCGGATAAAATAAAAAATTGTATTATATTCATGATAAATCAGAGTTTATTTTTATCCACTTGACTTTTTTCGTTAGCAGACCCCTTTATTCGAAATTCCCACTTTTTAGTGCATTGCCCAAACGGTCAAGCCACTTGATATTCCAACCTTGCTATATATGCAATCGTTTTGTTCATAACTCCCCATTCCTGGTGATATTTCTAATAAGTATAAAATAAAAGTCTTGCTAATATCGTCCGTACTGGCATTCACCAATCAGATATATCTAGAGCCCTAAATTTAGCGGTAAAACAGTTCCATGGGCAAACTTGCAAAGATTTATCGACCATGTAAAAGAGAACAAAACTTGCTTTTTCTTTACCAATGAGAATATTATATTTCCGTTATTTAACAAGAATATTTCTCATATACTGTTAAATAATTTGTGTTTCTTTGTTGCCAATTCTCGAGGCTCATTTTGTACCAATTGGAAAACCTGTGAGTCAATAATGTCAAAATTGACAATTGCTCCTCTCTGGCAAAAATGTAAGATTACAGGCTTGATTTTTCTTAAAAATTGCTTGTTTCAAAATGTGGCCATTTCTGGCCAAAAAGTTAGGCTATTGGCATTGGTTATTTTACCAAAATTTGAGAGTTTCATAATGTGCTCTGTACTGGCCAAAAAGTAAAGATGTAGGCTTGGCTTTTTCTAAAAATATTTTGTTTCCAAATGGGTTCATTCCTGGCCAAAAAGTAAGTCTATAGGCTTTGTATTTTAACCAGAAATTGACAATTTCAATATCTGCTCAGTTCTGGCCAAAACGTTAGATCCTAGGCGTGATTTTTATCAAAATGTGTTCATTTCCGGTAAGAAAAAACAGGCTATAGGCTTGAGTTTTTCTCAAAATTTCGTTCTTCCATAATGTCCTCATTTCTGGCCCAAAAGGTAAGGATATAGCCTTGGCTTGTTCTTAAAATATTTTTTATTTCAGGATGTTCCCAATTCTTATCAAAAGTAAAGCTATAGGCATGGCTTTTTTGTAAAATTTGTTCGTTTCATAATGTCCTTTTTTCTGGCCAAAAAGTAAAGCTATACGCATGGCTTTTTCAAAAACTTTTTTTTTAAATTGTGCTCATTTCTGGACAAAGAGTAAGGCTATAGGCTTGGCTTTTTCTCAAAATGTTTTTGTTTTAAAATATGCTCATCTCTTCTCAAAAAGCAAGGCTACAGGCTTTATTTTGTTTCAATAAGTTATGTTTCACAATGTGCTCATTTTTGGCCAAAAAGTAAAGCTATAGGCTTGGCTTTTTCTAAAAATATTTTTTATTAAGGCTATAGGATTGGCTTTCATCTAAACTTTTCCGTTTCAGAATGTGCTCATTTTCACCCAGAAAGTAAGCCAATAGGCTTGGTTTTTTTTTCAAAAGTTCTTTTGTTTCATAATGTGCTCATTTCCGGCTGAAAAATGAGCCTAAAGGCTTGGCATTTTTCAAACCATTTTTTGTTTTAAGATGTGCTCATTTCTTTTCAAAGAGTAAGGCTATAGGCTTGCCTTTTTCTTAAAATAATTTTTATTTCAATATGCGCTCATTTTTGGTCAAAAAGTAAGGTTATAGGTGTGGCTTTTTTCAAAATTTGATCGTTTCATATTGTGCCCATTTTTTGGTCAAAAAGTAAGGCTAAAGACTTAGCTTTTTCTCAAAATGTTTTTAATTAAATATGTTTTCATTTTTGGTCAAAAAGTAAGGTTATAGGCTTGCCTTTTTCTTAAAATTTTTTTATTTCAATATGTGCTCATTTCTTGTCAAAAAATAAGGCTATAGGGTTGACTTTTTTCAAAATTATTTTGTTTTAAAATGTTTTAATTTTTGGTCAAAAAGTAAGGCTATAGGCTTGCCTTTTTCTTAAAATATTTTTTATTTCAATATGTGCTCATTTTTGGTCAAAAAGTAAGGTTATAGGCGTGGCTTTTTTCAAAATTTGATCGTTTCATATTGTGCCCATTTTTTGGTCAAAAAGTATGGCTAAAGACTTAGCTTTTTCTCAAAATGTTTTTAATTAAATATGTTTTCATTTTTGGTCAAAAAGTAAGGTTATAGGCTTGCCTTTTTCTTAAAATATCTTTTAATTCAATATGTGCTCATTTCTTGTCAAAAGAGAAGGCAATAGGCTTGACTTTTTTCAAAAATATTTTTTGGTTTTAGAATGTTTTCAATTTTGGTCAAAAAGTAAAGCTATAGGCTTGACTTTTTTCAAAATTATTGTGTTTTAAAATGTTTTAATTTTTGGTCAAAAAGTAAGGCTATAGGCTTGCCTTTTCTTAAAATATTTTTTATTTCAATATGTGTTCATTTCTTGTCAAAAAGTAAGGCTATAGGCTTGACATTTTTCAAAATTTTGTTTGAATGAAAATATTTTCATTTTTGGTCAAAAAGTAAGGTTATAGGCTTGCCTTTTCTTAAAATATTTTTTATTTCAATATGTGCTCATTTCTTGTCAAAAGAGAAGGCAATAGGCTTGACTTTTTTCCAAAATATTTTTTGGTTTTAGAATGTTTTCATTTTTGGTCAAAAAGTAAGGCTATAGGCTTGACTTTTTTCAAAATTATTGTGTTTTAAAATGATTTAATTTTTGGTCAAAAAGTAAGGCTATAGGCTTGCCTTTTCTCAAAATATTTTTTATTTCAATATGTGCTCATTTCTTTTCAAACGAGAAGGCAATAGGCTTGACTTGTTTCCAAAATATTTTTTGGTTTTAGAATGTTTTCATTTTTGGTCAAAAAGTAAGGCTATAGGCTTGGCTTTTTTCAAAGCTTGATCGTTTCATATTGTTCTCATTTTTGGTCAAAAAGTGAGGCTATAGGGTTGACTATTTTCAAAACTATTTTGTTTTAAAATGTTTTAATTTTTGGTCAAAAAGCAACGCTATAGGGTTGACTTTCTTCAAATTATTTTGTTTTAAAATGTTTAAATTTTTGGTCAAAAAGTAAAGCTATAGGCTTGCCTTTTTCTTAAAATATTTTTTATTTCAATATGTGTTCATTTCTTGTCAAAAAGTAAGATTATAGGCTTGGCCATTTCTTAAAATATTTTTTATTTCAATATGTGTTCATTTTTGGTCAAAAAGTTAGGTTATAGGCTTGCCTTTTCTTAAAATATTTATTAATTCAATATGCGCTCATTTCTTGTCAAAAGAGAAGGCAATAGGCTTGACATTTTTCAAAATACTTTTTGGTTTTAGAATGTTTTAATTTTTGGTCAAAAAGTAAGGCTATAGGCTTGACTTTTTTCCAAAATATTTTTTAGTTTTAGAATGTTTTCATTTTTGGTCAAAAAGTAAGGCTATATATAGGCTTGACTTTTTTCCAAAATATTTTTTAGTTTTAGAATGTTTTCATTTATGGTCAAAAAGTAAGGCTATATATAGGCTTGACTTTTTTTAAAATTATTGTGTTTTAAAATGTTTTAATTTTTGGTCGAAAAGTAAGGCTATAGGCTTGCCTTTTTCTTAAAATATTTTTTATTTCAATATGTGTTCATTTCTTGTCAAAAAGTAAGATTATAGGCTTGGCCTTTTCCAAATTTGTTCGTTTCAAATTGTGCTCATTTTTGGTCAAAACGTAAGGCTATAGGCTTGGCTTTTTTCAAAATTATTTTGTTCGAAAATCTTTTCATTTTTGGTCAAAAAGTAAGGCTATAGGCTTGGCTTTTTCTCAAAATTTTTTTGTTTTAGAATGTTTTCATTTTTGGTCAAAAGGTAAGGCTATAGACTTGCCTTTTCTTAATATATTTTTTATTTCAATATGTGCTCATTTCTTGTCAAAAGAGAAGGCTTGACTTTTTTCCAAAATATTTTTTAGTTTTAGAATGTTTTCATTTTTGGTCAAAGAGTAAGGCTATAGGCTTGACTTTTTTCAAAATTATTGTGTTTTAAAATGGATTAATTTTTAGTCAAAAAGTAAGGCTATAGACTTGCCTTTTCTTAAAATATTTTTTATTTCAATATGTGCTCATTTCCTATCAAAAGAGAAGACAATAGGCTTGACTTTTTTCCAAAATAGTTTTTAGTTTTAGAATGTTTTCATTTTTGGTCAAAAAGTAAGGCTATAGGCTTGACGTCTTTCAAAATTATTGTGTTTTAAAATGTTTTAATTTTTGGTCAAAAAGTAAGGCTATAGGCTTGCCTTTTCTTAAAATATTTTTTATCTCAATATGTGCTCATTTCTTGTCAAAAGAGACGGCAATAGGCTTCACTTTTTTCCAAAATATTTTTTAGTTTTAGAATGTTTTCATTTTTGGTCAAAAAGTAAGGATATAGGCTTGGCTTTTTTCAAAGTTTGATCGTTTCATATTGTGCTCATTTTTGGTCAAAAAGTAATGCTATAGACTTGCCTCTTCTTAAAATAATTTTCATTTCAATATATGCTCATTTCTTGTCAAAAAATAAGGCTACTCAAAATATTTTTTATTTCAATATGTACTCATTTCTTGTCAAAAGAGAAGGCAATAGGCTTGACTTTTTTCCAAAATATTTTTTAGTTTTGGAATGTTTTCATTTTTGGTCAAAAAGTAAGGTTATAGGCTTGACTTTTTTCGAAATTATTGTGTTTTAAAATGTTTTAATTTTTGGTCAAAAAGTAATGCTATAGGCATGGCTTTTTTCAAAGTTTGATCGTTTCATATTGTGCTCATTTTTGGTCAAAAAGTAAGGCTATAGACTTGCCTTTTCTTAAAATATCTTTTATTTCAATATGTGCTCATTTCTTTTCAAACGAGAAGGCAATAGGCTTGACTTGTTTCCAAAATATTTTTTGGTTTTAGAATGTTTTCATTTTTGGTCAAAAAGTAAGGCTATAGGCTTGGCTTTTTTCAAAGCTTGATCGTTTCATATTGTTCTCATTTTTGGTCAAAAAGTGAGGCTATAGGGTTGACTATTTTCAAAACTATTTTGTTTTAAAATGTTTTAATTTTTGGTCAAAAAGCAACGCTATAGGGTTGACTTTCTTCAAATTATTTTGTTTTAAAATGTTTAAATTTTTGGTCAAAAAGTAAAGCTATAGGCTTGCCTTTTTCTTAAAATATTTTTTATTTCAATATGTGTTCATTTCTTGTCAAAAAGTAAGATTATAGGCTTGGCCATTTCTTAAAATATTTTTTATTTCAATATGTGTTCATTTTTGGTCAAAAAGTTAGGTTATAGGCTTGCCTTTTCTTAAAATATTTATTAATTCAATATGCGCTCATTTCTTGTCAAAAGAGAAGGCAATAGGCTTGACATTTTTCAAAATACTTTTTGGTTTTAGAATGTTTTAATTTTTGGTCAAAAAGTAAGGCTATATATAGGCTTGACTTTTTTCCAAAATATTTTTTAGTTTTAGAATGTTTTCATTTTTGGTCAAAAAGTAAGGCTATATATAGGCTTGACTTTTTTCCAAAATATTTTTTAGTTTTAGAATGTTTTCATTTATGGTCAAAAAGTAAGGCTATATATAGGCTTGACTTTTTTTAAAATTATTGTGTTTTAAAATGTTTTAATTTTTGGTCGAAAAGTAAGGCTATAGGCTTGCCTTTTTCTTAAAATATTTTTTATTTCAATATGTGTTCATTTCTTGTCAAAAAGTAAGATTATAGGCTTGGCCTTTTCCAAATTTGTTCGTTTCAAATTGTGCTCATTTTTGGTCAAAACGTAAGGCTATAGGCTTGACATTTTTCAAAATTTTTTTTGAATGAAAATATTTTTATTTTTGGTCAAAAAGTAAGGTTATAGGCTTGCCTTTTCTTAAAATATTTTTTATTTCAATATGTGCTCATTTCTTGTCAAAAGAGAAGGCAATAGGCTTGACTTTTTTCAAAAATATTTTTTGGTTTTAGAATGTTTTCATTTTTGGTCAAAAAGTAAAGCTATAGGCTTGATTTTTCTCAAAATATTTTTTGTTTCAATATGTGTTCATTTCTTGTCAAAAAGTAGGGTTATAGGCTTGGCTTTCTTCAAAATTTGTTCGTTTCAAATTGTGCTCATTTTTGGTCAAAACGTAAGGCTATAGGCTTGGCTTTTTTCAAAATTATTTTGTTCGA
Organism: Catostylus mosaicus; assembly: GCA_964019065.1. Classification (NCBI taxonomy): domain Eukaryota; kingdom Metazoa; phylum Cnidaria; class Scyphozoa; order Rhizostomeae; family Catostylidae; genus Catostylus; species Catostylus mosaicus. Next base: position 652,084 of record OZ025188.1, on the reverse strand, counting down.
AAATCTTTTCATTTTTGGTCAAAAAGTAAGGCTATAGGCTTGGCTTTTTCTCAAAATTTTTTTTGTTTTAGAATGTTTTCATTTTTGGTCAAAAAGTAAGGCTATAGGCTTGGCTTTTTCTCAAAATTTTTTTTGTTTTAGAATGTTTTTATTTTTGGTCAAAAAGTAAGGCTATAGACTTGCCTTTTCTTAAAATATTTTTTATTTCAATATGTGCTCATTTCTTGTCAAAAGAGAATGCTTGACTTTTTTCCAAAATATTTTTTAGTTTTAGAATGTTTTCATTTTTGGTCAAAGAGTAAGGCTATAGGCTTGACTTTTTTCAAAATTATTGTGTTTTAAAATGGATTAATTTTTAGTCAAAAAGTAAGGCTATAGACTTGCCTTTTCTTAAAATATTTTTTATTTCAATATGTGCTCATTTCCTATCAAAAGAGAAGACAATAGGCTTGACTTTTTTCCAAAATAGTTTTTAGTTTCGGAATGTTTTCATTTTTGGTCAAAAAGTAAGGCTATAGGCTTGCCTTTTCTCAACATATTTTTTATTTCAATATGTGCTCATTTCTTGTCAAAAAATGAGGCTATAGGGTTGACTTTTTTCAAAATTATTTTGTTTTAAAATGTTTTAATTTTTGGTCAAAAAGTAAGGCTATAGGCTTGCCTTTTTCTTAAAATATTTTTTATTTCAATATGTGTTCATTTCTTGTCAAAAAGTAAGATTATAGGCTTGGCCTTTTCCAAATTTGTTCGTTTCAAATTGTTCTCATTTTTGGTCAAAACGTACGGCTATAGGCTTGACATTTTTCATTTTTTTTTGAATGAAAATATTTTCATTTTTGGTCAAAAAGTAAGGTTATAGGCTTGCCTTTTCTTAAAATATTTTTTATTTCAATATGTGCTCATTTCTTGTCAAAAGAGAAGGCAATAGGCTTGACTTTTTTCCAAAATATTTTTTAGTTTTAGAATGTTTTCGTTTTTGGTCAAAAAGTAAGGCTATAGGCTTGACTTTTTTCAAAATTATTGTGTTTTAAAATATTTTAATTTTTGGTCAAAAAGTAAGGCTATAGGCTTGGTTTTTTTCAAAGTTTGATCGTTTCATATTGTGCTCAGTTTTGGTCAAAAAGTAAGGTTATTGGCTTGCCTTTTCTTAAAATATTTTTTATTTCAATATGTGCTCATTTCTTGTCAAAAAGTACGATTATAGGTTTGGCCTTTTCCAAATTTTTTCGCTTCAAATTGTGCCCATTTTTGGTCACAACGTAAGGCTATAGGCTTGACATTTTTCAAAATTTTTTTTTGAATGAAAATATTTTCATTTCTTGTCAAAAAGTAAGATTATAGGCTTGGCTTTCTTCAAAATTCGTTCGTTTCAAATTGTGCTCATTGTTGGTCAAAAAGTAAGGCTATAGGCTTGGCTTTTTATCAAAATTTTTTTGTATTAGAATGTTTTCATTGTTGGTCAAAAGGTAAGGCTATAGACTTGGCTTTTTCTCAAAATATGTTTGTTTTAATATGTTTTCATTTTTGGTCAAAAGTAAGGCTTTTGGCTTGGCTTTTGCTTTTAATATTTTTTATTTCAATATGCGCTCATTTCTTGTCAAAAAGTAAGATTATAGGCTTGGCCTTTTCCAAATTTGTTCGTTTCATATTGTGCTCATTTTTGGTCAAAAAGTAAGGCTAAAAACTTAGCTTTTTCTCAAAATGTTTTTTATTAAATATGTTTTCACTTTTGGTCAAAAAGTAAGGTTATAGGCTTGCCTTTTTCTTAAAATATTTTTTATTTCAATATGTGCTCATTTCTTGTCAAAAAATAAGGGTATAGGGTTGACTTTTTTCAAAATTATTTTGTTTTAAAATGTTTTCATTTTTGGTCAAAATGTAAGGTTATAGGCTTGCCTTTTTCTTAAATTATTTTTCATTTCAATATGTGCTCATTTCTTGTCAAGAAGTAAGATTATAGGCTGGGCCTTTTCCAAATTTGTTCGTTTTATATTGTGCTCATTATTGGTCAAAAAGTAGGGCTATAGGCTTGCTTTTTTCAAAATTATTTTGTTCTAAAATCTTTTCATTTTTGGCCAAAAAGTAAGGAAAATATTTTGTATTTCAATATGTGCTCATTTTTTGTGAAAAAAGCTATAAGCTTGGCTTTTTTCAATTTTTTTGTTTTAAAATATTTTCATTTTTGGTCAAAAAGTAAAGCTATAGGCTTGGCTTTTTTCATAGTTTGATCGTTTCATATTGTGCTCATTTTTTGTTAAAAAGTAAGACTATAGGCTTGGCATTGTTAAAAATGTTTTTGTTTTAGATGTTTTCATTTTTGGTCAAAAAGTAGGGCTATAGGTTTGACATTTTTCACAAGTTTTTTGTTTTAAAATGTTATCAATTTTGGTCTTACTTTTACTTCGCATAACCTTTCTAGATTCATTTCCTTGCACGAATGTTTTATTCATTTCCTTCGAATGTGGAAAGGGGCCCTTTTAGTTCACTATCTTCTAAAAGGAGCCCTTTTAGAAGAATCTTTCAGGGGCTCACCGGCCATTGGTTAATGAAACCGGTGGACCAGTCCGCCGCTGTTTGAGAAAACCCGTTTGTTCTTCAAGTGCGGAAAAAGAGCGTAAAATTGTGTTAACAGATTAATGCTTGGCTTTAAAATTTTTGCAAGAGTTCAATTTTTTGAAAAGAATTACTTTCCATCGCTTCGGAAGGATCCAGGTCCCTTTGGTTTTCGTTTGTCGTAGAATCCTAGTGAAGGGAACTAAGCATATCTAGAGCGTTAATTTAATATTCAGATGCAAGCAGAAGTCGTGAAATTGATATTCTTTGCTGTGATTAATCCATTTCTCAATAATTTTATATTGGCTTCCCCAATAAAAGAAAGGTGAATTAGAGGGGCGCATCTTGCCCACCTACTGGAGCGAATTCAGACATCTCCGAACGCGGGGGGGGGGGCAAGAAAAACGAAATTTCGGAAAAGTGAAGTCAAACAATAAGCGAATTGTTTACAGAACAATAGCCTTTTTTAATCTATTATTTGATTCTGGAAAAATTTCTAACGAAAAGGCAATTTGTGGTCCTTGTGGAGGCGCTCTGCCCCCAGCCCCCCATTGGTTTCGGCCTTGCCCCGCTGTCCCCGTGCTGCAGGCGTCTGAAGTCTACGTAATGGTCCTTGGGCTTTTAAAATTTGAATTGCAAATCGCGAGGTTTAGCTATTGAAATTATTTTCCTTGGTTTGTTTTGACCTGTATTTCATTTAAAAAATCAAAAGAACAAAACATTTGACATACTCAGTCCAATGTTTAAACGCCTTTGAGATCAACATAAAAAATTCTATTGCACAGAAAGACTCCGTCGGGTGCCTCGCTCTTTGGAGCCAAACTCTGTACATAACGCGACTGGTGGCCTGCTTTCACGCAGTTACCGACCAATAGCGGTCATGCGAACGGAAAGTGCGGGTCAATCACTGCATATAAATACAAAACGTAGCCGTGGGAAGGAATATTCAGGTTAGGTCAAAACCTGCAAAAGCTGCATCATCCCATTTCTTTTGACACCAAAACATTTTTCACAACTTTTAAAGCTACTGCCTCGAAAATAATCACTTTATGCGATTCATGGAAAGTCAATGAACAATAGGGGAATACATACAAGGCAAAACAGAAGAATCAAGCTTATTTTCTGAGAGCAGAAGGGGCAAATGCCCTCGCTGTTACCTTGCTAAAGGCGTCTCTGATTAAGATTAATTCTCATCCCCCGATTACCCCTTTCTTAACTGAGCCTGAACTTGAAGCTTCCAATGGGGTCTGTTGCGAATGTCCTGCATGTGCCTTAGGCCTGCCTCTGCAATCGCTGATATTGAGGAATGTGATGTAACTACCCATAGTAAGAAGAGCCCCCTCTGCTAACTATGATGTAATAGACTGCTAATTTCATATGAAAAATGCCAGTAGATCCAAGAAATATACTCAGAACGAAGTTAACCATTATCATTCCTTTCAAATAATCTCCATGACAACTATTTACAAGCAAAACTGGCTATGTCTGCATAAACTGCGCTAAAATGTGGCACTAGTCTTGTTTTAAGTCAATGAATGTTTAAAAATGATGGGTTTTGGGATACAAGCATACTTCCTTCCTTTCTAAGAGCCCTTTTTAAAGTCAAAACATTCTTAGCAATGGTAGGGGGCTTTGGAACTATTTCTAACTTCGAAAGGCACTTGTAGAACGGGGAATGATGTTTAGGATAGGGGGGGGAAGGGTTATTTTGAGCCCAAAGAGAACACTCTTTACAAAAGTTGATTTTTCCTGTGTGGTAGGGGGACCGAAAAGTTATTCCTTAAGTGCTGGATGGTAAGAAATCAAAACAGACAAGAAAACCTGCCACGTAGGCCATACGACACAGGCCGTAGGGGGAAGATATTGCCACATTAAGGGATACGAAGTGACAAAACAAAATTAACATGGCAATGCCAAACATAGCACTCATTTTAATCTGAGAAAAAAACTAAACTAAATAATTCCAAAACAAGTGTGACTGCTTTGTATTTAAACACACAAAGCAAGTTACACTTAGCCTAAGAATAACTCACGTTTAAAATACACAGAGAAATGCATAATTAAAACGAAAGACTATCTGCTTCAATGAGCAAAAATGATCCTGTTATGATTATAAACTATGCATCCTTCAGAGGATGTGCGTTGCGGGCCATCAGGGGGGTATTCAGTCCTATCCACTTGGCCGAAGGGTTTTTGGTCTTGAAAAAAAGGGTAGCCCCTATAATTCACGGTCTAATGAACAGCTCATAGCCAAGAAAAACGTTACTTTATTACGGCAAGAAGAAGGTCTAAGCTGCCATAAAAGGTGACGCATTGAGTACGATGTGTATGGGGTAAGACCCCAGGGCCTAGCTAGGTGTTTCATTTACCAATGAAGACAACAGTCTCAAAATGACATCGATATATGTGGATATGAGGCTAGTATTATCTGAGTAAAACCGTGAGGAATTCTGTCCAGCGTTGAAGGATCGCATCCATGGCGGCCAAAGTCTAGATGCTTCTTTGTGTTAAACCACCCAAAATTTGTTGTCAAATGAATGGATCGAAGTTGCCAACCCACTTGCGCTTCAACATCTGTTTTCCCATCAGAAAAGACGACAGAAATCTCCTTTTACTATTTGCATATGTATCAATGTATAATGAGGAGAAAAAGAGGTTTTTATGCGAAGAATTGAAAGAATCGTGCTAGTAATTCTAACCTGTGGTTTAGGACGCTCTTTCTTATTCAAAACTAGTATGTGTTTTTGTGAGGAAGAGGGCAATCAACGGAACTTGTGTCTCAAGTTCACATGTCTAGGAATATTCCAGGGGTCAACATTTTAACTGCCTGCGGTCAAAAACCTTGCAGAACTGATACTTGAAATACATTTTTAATTTGCGGACGTTTGATCTTCGGTTGAACTGAACTCCACAAAAACGTAAATCACTTGGCGATTGCTTATTCAAAATGCAGAGGCACAAACTTCAGGCGTCTTAAAGGACATTCAGGAAATGAAAGTGGACGACAGCAGACCAAGATTCTTTCCGACAAGTACAGCCTCAGTATCATGAATATGAAAACGAGGTTTGCCTCAACGACACCTGAGAATTTGAAGTTTGCCAGGTCAAATAAAGTGGAATGGCGGGATGTGACATTGAAAGGCTGAAACCTATTGAAGGGATTGAGGTGCTGAGAAACGAGGCGTTAGGGAACACAGCTCAGAGGAGGGTGTTTAAAGAAGGGGCTTTAAGAAGAAGGGTTTTAGGTGGTAGTATTTCACGGAGAACAAAACCTAGCAGAAGACAGGGCGTTAAAAAGGACACGGCGATAAGGGGAAAATGGGGCTCTTACTGAAATGTACGTTAATAATCATTAAAATAAGGGTGTGCGTTGGAACTAGGTATTAACAATATCCTATTGATGACTTTATCAAGTCAGGTCCACTGTTATATAATACATAATCTTTTGATCTAAAATTTCTAGCATGTCCTTCTCTTTGCACATTTACAAATAAAACCAAGTTAATAGCATAGAATATTAACGATGCACAGGCTTGCTTACATGTTAGCTCCCATATAACCACTCCATTGGAAAGCAGGAAGATTCAGTTCACTAGTTGCCGATTTGTCCGGTGTGTAAGACAAACTTGATACCGTGCTGGTGCTTGTAGTAACCGCGCTGTTCGCGTTCGCGTTCGCGCTGAGGTATTCCTGCGAGTGTCCCGAAGGGTTATAAAATGTCTGTGGATAATACGAGGCCGTTCTCTGACTACTACTATAGCTCGGATAATCGAAAGGTATGCTTGCATAACTATTGTTCATTCTGTAACCATCTTCTAGCACACTTGCACCATAGCCAGAAGGATGCTCCCCGGATGGGTACTTCCATAAGGGGAATGATCCAGCGTTTTGGTACGGATGAGGGTACCCACCACCAGGCTTGAAAGATCGAACGAACTCATTTGGCGATCCTTTGTCTCTGCCGAGAAAGGCCTTGGTATGATCTAGCCTTCCTGGGCTCTCTCGTGACCTTCTGTATTTAGCTCTTCGGTTTTTGAACCAGACCTGCAATAAACACACAAAGTTTAGGTGACTATTTGCTCCTTTTGTTAAGATTATTGAAGGAAGGGGGGGGGCAAATAAAAGAATAAAAAAGCATCATTGCTTAAAAAGTAAACACTTCAGGATACTAGTAAAAGGAATGATAGAAATTTTTATAATTGGAAACGTCCGTTAGTCGATATCATAACATAAAATAGCATATCATAACATATCATATCAGTTGGTATATGTTAATTAAGTTTTATATAACTATTTCAGATCAAGTATTTCCATCCATCTATGTCATTATTCTAACTGACTCCCCCCCCCCCCCCTTCCAAACACAATCATCATGGTTCGGTAACTGACAGCATTCGGCATACCAAGATATGGCGCTGAGGTATGATAAATCTTTATAGCAATATACAACCGTTACTAATTACGTTTTTTACGACAATTTTGTCGACCAAAATGAGGTATTCTATTTAATTTATAGATGCAAGTGTTTGAAAGGTGTGGAGAGAAACTGAAACTTTTCTGCACGCAAAATACCAACACGCGACGCACTTTTTGCATGAATGTCAAAAATCATGTTTTGGAGAAAGTCTCATCAGGTGAACTGAGCAAAAAATGCACGAGGCAAAGACCCAATACAAACTTATACTGAGTTTTACGTATACACGGACAAATATCTTGGCAATATGTGCATGGCATCTTTAAGGTTGAGGATCTTTCAAAAAAGTCTCATCTAGATAAAAGCCATTGAAAGAATCTTGATTGAGAAACCTGAATCTTGGTCCAGCAGCTTCTCATATTCACAACGAATGATCTAAGAATTGAACTGGAAAGCAGAACAAAGTCCAGTTTCATCAGTGTTTGTTGAGTAAGGAGGATGTTTGTGTATTCCATGTTCTGTGTGAAACATATGTTTACCGTCTAGTTTAGGAAAACGCATTAGTAGCAATAAAGTGAAAAATGTGCTGGTCGCTTTCTAATAAGCTGTGTCGTGTGCCTATTCAAATCTATTGCGCTGTTAGTGAGAGGTTCAGCTGCTACAAAATTTGAGCTCATCAAGAGGAAAGTTGGAGGAAGAAAGTTGGTGGAGGAAATTGGAGGGGGTGTTGATTAAATAACCACATGGAAGGAGAGGGGTATAGTACCGCAAATTTCGTCTTTCAAAGCCAATGTTCTGGAAGTATCAAAGATGAAAGCAATTCAAATATTGACAGTTGGAGCAGACGCAAAACACTTTATATTGCCAATTGAATTTGCAATTTAAAGTCTTGGTCTTCTGACTTGCCCCCCCCCCCTCTATCCCTGCGAAAACTTCCTTGTAAATAGATGAGAATTTTGAATGATTTTAAACAGAACTGTTAGAAGCGTGCTCAGACTAAACATGCGAAAATAATTGCAATAATCGCATGAACAACAGATGGTGTGAGTAATTTGCTAATGAGCGTTTCGTTTACGAACAAACACGAAATACTCCAATTGGGTCAAATCAACTCGAGATAGAATTTTTCTCAATGATCTTCTATGGACATGGTTATGCTGATAATATTTATTAAAAATCACGTTCTATTCCGGTCTTAAAATTGATTTTTTCCATTAATCTATTATATATTGTACTCAATCAAGAAATTAAATGCAGAAACCTTTACTAATAGACCTCGAAATAGGTTTCTTATAAACAAAAATGTAGATGACTACGCTCTAAGTGCTTTTGACGTTCTTGTCAGTCAGGCTATGATTAACATTATCGACATTATCATTTTTCTTAGCATTTCAGTAAATATAACATCATTTGGGAATTTGAGACAATCTAGGATGAAAATATAAGTATATAACGGCAACCACCCCCCTATATCAACCATTTACCACCTCTATACCCCCTATATACTGTATAACTTTAATACCACCCTCTGCAGTCTTAATACTACCTCGGCAAAACTCCTGCGACAACACCCTACACTAGTTCCTATATGGTTGCTCCAACAATTGGCGCCCACTCTTTGAGATTTAGAAGAACGCGTGGTTTGTTGATCGATAAGAAACAGTACCTAACAGGAAACTGAGTCAAAACACCAGTGACTTTTGGGCGATAGGAAAATATGTTTTTTGTTGTAAAGACGACCCTCGCGCAATTACTTAATGATGATACAGGCATTGGACTAATAATATCACCAATTTACAAGAGGTTTTTTCTGTAGGCTAATTTAAGAACGTTTTCCGAATCAATGAGGAGAAAAAAACGGGTATCTAATGATAATAGGGCATCGCTTACGTAATTGAATTACGAAGACGTTCTGTTTCACATTTAAACTGCTAGAATACACAAGGAAGTTCTATTCAACATCGATTCAATGGACTTATCAAGAAAGAAAGTGGAATGATTTCAATGCACTGCGGTTTCACAAGGCGACACCCATGAATGTTTCACATCCTAAGCGACTGGGAAACTCGCTGCTACAAAGAGAAAGCGAAAAGGCGGGACTAAGAAGTCGACAGGAATTGTACAGAGTACGAGTGAGCTGTTTTCGGCAAACGTCATTAACCACATTTAACCGCTTTTGGTGCTTTCATCGTTTCTGTCCTGTAAATGATTGGCTGCAAATCAAGATATCAATGTACATGGAGGATGGGAGCCATATGGCTTGTCGGATGTCTTTGGAAACACGTTTCCTTACGCGTAATTAGATGCACACGAACATCGCAAAATGCTTTTAACGCGTGTCTCAGAATACAAATACAGCACATCAGCTAAATACGGTTGATGATCTATGTCATAGCTCCGAATGAGGTCAGAAACAGTTGATTGATCATAAAAATGATCAATTGATCGACAATCAACAGCCTCATTCCACACCCGCCATCATTGCGGTGTTTGAAGTTTTGTGATCAAAACAATCGTATCACAAAACTGATATGAAGCGATCAGTTATTTCTAGAACAACCTTATTTTGAGCTATGGCATAGATTATCAACCGCTAAATACGGCCATATTTTCTCAAATAGGCCCGCCGGTAACGGTCATGAGGATATGGGGGGGGGGGGGTTAACCACAAACAGGGCCCCGAGGGTAACTAGAGAGACATCAACACCCACTTTTCCACCTTTATTGATACAAAGCCAATGTTGTAGCCAATAACAGTGGAATATAAGCTGATAAAGAGCCTCGTTTTGGGACCATTTGTAGCCGCTATCATACCCCCCCCCCCTCCAGCTCCATCAATGGACGTAA
>OZ025188.1:0-40000 GCA_964019065.1 Catostylus mosaicus | reverse complement strand
TAACTCTAACCTGTCCCATTAACCCTAACCCGTCCCATTAACTCTAACCTGTCCCATTAACCCTAACCCGTCCTATTAACTCTAACCCGTCCCATTAACCGTAACCCGTCCTATTAACTCTAACCTGTCCCATTAACCCTAACCCGTCCCATTAACTCTAACCTGTCCCATTAACTCTAACCTGTCCCATTAACCCAAACCTGTCCCAGTAACCCTAACCCTTTAACTTTAGCCTTTCTCATAAACCCTAACCCACCCCATTAACCCTAACCCATCCTATTAACTCTAACTTGTCCAATTAACTCTAACCTGTCCCATTAACCCTTACCTGTCCCATTAACCCTTACCTGTCCCATTAACCCTATCCCGTCCCATTGACTCTAACTTGTCCCATTAACCCTAACCTTTCCCATTAACTCTAACTTGTCCCATTAACCCTAACGCGTCCCATTAACCCTAACCTGTCCCAGTAACCCTAACCCTTTAACTTTAACCTTTCTCATAAACCCTAACCCACCCCATTAACCCTCACCCGTCCTATTAACTCTAACTTGTCCAATTAACTCTAACCTGTCCCATTAACCCTTACCTGCCCCATTAACCGTTACCTGTCCCATTAACCCTAACCCGTCCCATTGACTCTAACTTGTCCCATTAACCCTAACCTGTCCCATTAACTCTAACTTGTCCAATTAACCCCAACCCCTCCCATTAACCCTAACCTGTCCCAGTAACCCTAACCCTTTAACTTTAACCTTTCTCATAAACCCTAAGCCACCCCATTAACCCTCACCCGTCCTATTAACTCTAACTTGTCCAATTAACTCTAACCTGTCCCATTAACCCTTACCTGTCTCATTAACCCTTACCTGTCCCATTAACCCTAACCCGTCCCATTGACTCTAACTTTTCCCATTAACCCTAACCTGTCCCATTGACTCTAACTTGTCCAATTAACCCCAACCCCTCCCATTAACTCTAACCTGTCCCATTAACCCTTACCTGTCTCATTAACCCTTACCTGTCCCATTAACCCTAACCCATCTCATTAACTCCAACCCACCCCATTAACCCTTACCTGTCCCATTAACCCTAACCCGTCCCATTGACTCTAACTTGTCCCATTAACCCTAACCTGTCCCATTAACTCTAACTTGTCCCATTAACCCTAACGCGTCCCATTAACCCTAACCCTTCCCATTAACTCTAACCTTTCCCATTAACCCTAACCCGTCCCATTAACCCTAACCTGTCCCATTAACCCTAAGCCGTCCTATTAACTCTAACCTGTCCCATTAACTCTAACCCGTCCTATTAACTCTAACCTGTCCCATTAACCCTAACCCGTCCCATTAACCCTAACCTGTCCCATTAACCCTAACCCGTCCCATTAACCCTAACCTGTCCCATTAACCCTAACTCGTCCCATTAACCCTAACCCGTCCCATTAACCCTTACCCATCCTATGAACTCTAACCTGTCCCATTAACCCTAACCCGTCCCATTAACTCTAACCTGTCCCATTAACCCTAACCCGTCCCATTAACCCTAACCCGTCCCATTAACTCTAACCTGTCCCATTAACCCTAACCTGTCCCATTAACCCTAACCCTTCCCATTAACTCTAACCTGTCCCATTAACTCTAACCGCTACAATTTACCTTAACTTTTCCCATTATTAGGTCTCTATCTGATATGACTTTGTGGTATCATGTATCTAGTAGTTTCATTCTGGCAGCATGTAACTCATAAGATGAAATTTGTTTCAAGTATCTGGTAATAAGTAACTTGTAATCCTTTTCCAAAGTAATTAACCCTTAACTTAAGCCAATAAGTTTTATTCACTTTTCTTAAGCCTAACCCTGAGTTACCAATTTTGACATTTATGATAATTTTTATCAATCTTTTCCTGCCCAAGTGGCGGTGATTTTTCTTGTAAATATTATAAGCGTTAATTAGCTTTAAATTTCTACCCAAGAACTTGTGTCTGCAAAGGTTTAAGCGTTTGAAACTTATGCAAGTGCATAATGTAATTTGCACCTCTAACACGGAACTATTGCATTCAAATAACAGAGAACAATTATTGAAGAAAGTTGCATTTAAAACTAGGGAAATTGGACCTTGAAGTATCTATGCAATTATCTTGAAATTGGAGGCATAGATTTTTTTAAAAGTATCCAGAATGAATGCCAAAATTACATATTGTAATGCTGCGGATGATTTTGATATTTTGTAAGGAAAACAGAGAGGGGATTTATTTTCCCCCACTTAATAACGCCGATATTTCATGGCAAAATGAAGCAAAGTATCCAGAACGAGTGCCTAAAATTATATTAAATGCTGTCTGGAACACAAAGTTTTGAAGAAACTTTTAACATCTATTTTTATTTGATGTAAAAACTTTGCTAAATTCATGTATTGCATCATTTAATTCACTTATACATCCTGTTCAAAGTGCAAATCTTTTGCATGCAAAAAACATAAAAGTGTATTTTGCAAGTTGCTACCTAATTTTCTAGCTTCTTAGGGGTGTTAAACTTGTCAATTTAACTAGAATCCACATTTTAAACCAACATTAAGTTAGTCATAATACTGCCAAGCTATTACAATGAAAAACAGAAGAGGGTTATTGCTATTTTAATACTTGAATGCCTAGCTATTTAGAAGTATAAACAATTCAAACCAACCAGAATTATCACTTTCAACTAATAATAAAATCTTGTCCAAAATGCAGAGCTATTGAATACAAAAAAAACAGAAAAGAATTGTCTTTCATTTTCCAGAGGTGGAAAATTCCAAAATAGGCATAGTCCAGTCCTCGATTTAGCCTTAAAATGCCGCCACAAATGCAAACTAGTGTTTTACAAAACGGAGAGGGTTATTTTAAATTAGCTGGTTTTAACTTTGTTGAGCTTAAATGTTCCCCCGACCCTGGAAACAAAAAGATGTAAGAGTTCCTAAAAGAGCAAAAGAGCGTTTAGAAATTAGAATTGCAACTTGCGGATTGTTTATTACACTCTTTTTTATAAGAATACTTAATTTTTTGTTGAGCTTCAATATTCTTAATCTTTTGCTATTTTGAGCCTATTTTGCTATTCTTAAATTTCACCAATTTTGAGCCTCGTTATTCTTACAAAATTTATTCTTATAAAAAAAAGAGTGTGATGAATGTTTGAAAATTCGTGCTACCAGGACTCTTAATACGGATCCTACATATTTAAGTTTAAATTAAAGAGTTGATTCAGTTTTGACAAAAATGGGTTCTCAATGTACAGAGTAAGACCTCAAATAAAATTGCACAAGTTTTTCTCAGCATTTTAAATCTAACTTATTTAACGTTTGCGGGGTTGCTCAAGCGGCTATGGTTTCTTATAAAATATTATTTATAACAAGTCGATCTATAAACTTCTATGATGAAGCGCAGATGCGAAGAAAACAAGAGCAGCAAAGACTACAATGGCTAAAGCGCTTTTAACAAAATACTTCATTTAGGGAATATTCTTCACCGGTTTTAACAGGGGGCTTCTCTGATAAACTTCTGGCAAGGAGCGTTCTGGCCAAAATTCAAATTAGCGATAGCCCTTTTATAAAAATCAAGATGTTTCATAGAAAATGAGTAAACAGGGCAACCGACGAGACCAAAAAAAGTGGGGAGCCAAGCTTCGATGCCAGAAAATTACCATTGCAAAATATGGTGTGTTGTTTTTTACAAGGCATAGTTTGTAAACACTTGGGGAGGGGGTTTGCCAAGGCCCTCCAGTCGTCATTTTAAAGTACCTTTGCTATGCTTTGGAAGGATTTGGAAAAATTTTGGAAATAATTTGTGCGTAATAACCGAAGTATCTAAATAAATGTAGGCAGAAAGCGTGTTTTTATATTAGAATCTAAATAATGTAATTGTGGACCATGTACCATTCCGCTTTTGAAGACTTTTGATCTGAAATTCAATATTTCTGAATTTCAATATTTCTTGTTCGAAATTAATACAGTTTAATGACTTTGAAAAATGATTCTGTTCGCTGAAATCTTTATGAAAAAGGAAATCCTCAAACACAGGATGTTCCTTGCCGTGGTGTTTGAGCTTCATACCAATGCATTGTTGAGATATGACTCGTAGTTATCAAGTGAATCATTATACCTTGAAATATTAAACTTTTAAATACGTTAAGTGGTGCCAACATTGTATTCGGTAATTTCTTCTTACTTCGTTTTAGCTTTATTCATTCTAATGTTAATGAAGGTCATGCATTATTATAGCCACTATTTAATGAAACTTTTCATCCAGGGGCTGGGGGTTCCTAGGTAAGTATAGCTGGCCTTTAAAGTTCCTTCAATACTTTTCTTTTTTTCCTTGAAGGTCTTGAGACATCTCAAAAACAATTCAGGAAACTTGCCATGCAAAAGGTTGGGGATTACTGATGAATTGTAACAATAGCTGACCCTGAAGTGTAGAGACCCTTCGAAAATATTTTGGTCAGGCAAATAGTCACAGAGGGTTCAATAATTCTTATCTGTTACTCGAAAGACTAAATAATGTTCAATCTTTGGCAATATATTGCATACATTACGTATTTTGGTTCATGATTATGGTTTTCACTTGAATTAACTTCTATTCCTTTTTTTAAGACATGAACAAGATTTGATGCATTGGTGAAAAATCAAATACGTTTAATGTTAATTTGCTAATCATTCTTAGAAGGGAAATTCAAGACGAATCAAACATAAACTGCAATAGATTAAACACATTTCAATTGATTCTGCAGCAAATTAAATTCATACTACTTGGCTAGGCTAAGTTACCTTCCTCATAAGACAATATAAAATAGGGAAGGTCGGTTTCTATTGTTTTTTCAAGGACCTTCCTCCAGCTAATGACCCTAATGTTTTCTTTTCTCTGGAACAAATTCATATGTTTTGTTCCTTTTTAAATATTTTGCTACGATGAGGAGGGCTTTCAATAATTTAATCTGCCAGATTGTAAAAAACTGATATTATTGGAGGCTATTAATTTTAATTTTAGGGGTTATTAATTTTAATATTTGGGCTTTTTATTTTAATATTGGGGGCTATTGATATGTAAATATTTCAAGGGACTGATTTTAGTTTGGGCTACATTAATGAACTTCATCATCATTTGCTGGCATTATGGATCATTTGCAGATTTTGCATCATGTTTTAGCTGAGTCCTAAATTGTTGAATTGATTAATGGCTATCCCTATGAATTCATCAATTTCCAATAAATATTCTTTTTTATTCTTTAACAGGGAAGAGAAGTTTGCTTAGCCAGAGTACGCAATGAATAATATAAAAACGGGTGGATGTAAGGAAAGAGAGGGTATGTACAATAATGGTGTTTTCAGTAAATAATATTTACATTGCTATGCGAGAATAAAATCAACGCCATTTAAAATGGGGAGCAATAATCTAGTCGTCACTTACTTCCAAAAGAGAAATGGAATGACATCAAACATGAATGGGAAGCAGATCAAACTCATGTTCGCAGACCACCCTGAACAATAACTTCTTTGGTTATGATGCTAATAAAGTGAGATTGGCAAACAGGAAATTGCCCGGGACCAGATTAAATCCCAGGCCTCAATCATATCCTAGGAGCTCAATTTCATCCCATTGTTCAATTTCATCCCAGGACCGGATTAAATCCCAGGCCTCAATTTAATCCAATTGTTCAATTTATTCCCGGGACTCGATATGCTCAACGTTCCTTGACGGCCTCAGTTTTATGATTTGACCGCGTAGTTCCCTCAACTTTTCCAAAACTTTGCCATGCATAAGGGATTTGTTTGAAAAAACTTGGTCAAACATTATAAGGCAATGAGGAGAAGAACTTATAATAAATAAGATATTCGTTGAAAAATATTGACTAGAAGACAAGTACTGAATCTACCCTAGTCAACAGTGATAACCCTAACCCTAACCCTAACCCTAACCCTAACCCTAACCCAAGGTAGCACCCTAACCCTAAAGAACACGATAGGTAGCAAGTCCTTCATGTCGCATTTCGAATCTCAGTGCTGTTTAATGTTAGGATTAGGGTTTAGGTTGTGACTAGTGTTATTGATGATTTATTACATCGATTATTATTAGCGAATTTTTATCTTTTCTTTGGTTAAATAATATAAATTTGAATTTTTTATTTGTTCATGAGAGGAATTTTTTTTTGTCTTCATGTTTTTTTTTATTAAATTTTGCGTATGGATAGGCATTGCCAGATGCGATTTACCAATTCATGATGCTAATGGCATGCTAACTGTAACATTGCTCAAAATAGATGTTTGCAACGTGACATGTTTTAACAAGTTGTAGCATGTAATTGGAAATATGTTAATTGCAAAATCTAAATTATGACAAGTATGTGGTTATTTGTAACTGGATAAATGTATTTGGTAATATGTTACAGGTAACATGCAGCTGATTAAGAGTTACTCGTTAAATGTTATTTATAACCAATAGCTGGCAATATTAAACTGGCAACATTGATCTAAAGACATGCAAAATGCAACATGTAACTGTTAAAATGTGAACTGGTCATAGATAGCATGTAAATGGCTTGATTCAAGATTTTACATAGAGCTGGTTACATGTTAAGGGTATATAATTGCTTTTATGTAACTGCTATCATATAACCGGTCACATAATAGTGACAGCATAAACTGGTAAAATGGAGTTGGTTACATGCAACTCTGAACAAATCTCTAGTTACCTGTTTGCGTGTGTGGTAACATGTAACTTGTAAAAGTTACTGCTATAAAGAAGCTGTTGAAATGTTACTTGTATCATGCGAGTGGTAACATGTTACTAGTAACAAGTCACTGGTAAAATGTGAATGGTAACAAATAACTGGTAACATTTATCTGATGACATCTAAGTGACGGCATGTACCTGCTTATATGTTTCTGGTATCATATGCCTTATAGCAAGTTAGTGGTAACATGCATATTTTTTCATGTAATTTGAACAATTTTACTGCTAGCATATAACAAGTAACTGGTAACTTATAAGTGGTGACAT
The DNA here is from genome assembly GCA_964019065.1 of Catostylus mosaicus. NCBI lineage: Eukaryota > Metazoa > Cnidaria > Scyphozoa > Rhizostomeae > Catostylidae > Catostylus > Catostylus mosaicus. The sequence goes on along the minus strand of OZ025188.1, from coordinate 32,970 downwards.
GTAAGTGGCAAGATATACCTGGTAACAAGTAGCCTTTAACATGTACCTTTTCCCATGAATTTTGTAGCAAGTTAATGCCACCTCATAACTGGTAACAAGTAACATGTAGCAAGTAACTGGTAAGACTTGCCTTGTGCCAAATAGCTGGGAACATGCATTTAACTGGTAAGACGTGGCTTGTTTCATGTAACTTGAAACACAAAACTAATAGCATTTAGGTGGTAACATGCATCAAGTAGCATGTAACTTGCGACAGGTAGCTGGTAGGTAACTTGTGACAAGTAGCTGGTAGCTTGTAAATGGTAAATTGATACTTGTATCATGTAATTGTAACTTGTAACATGCAAATGGTTACTAAGTTACTAGCGATATGTAACTGGTACCTGAAGTGATAACGTTTTAGTGGTAGCATATAATTGATAACATGTAACTGCCAAGAAGTAATTGGTAACAATTAAGTGGTAATATGTAACTGATGACAAATAACCTCTAACATGTACCTTTTTACATATATTTTGTAGGAAATTACTGTAAACTCGTAACTGGTAACAAGTAAAGAGTAGAAGAAATTTGGTTCTATAAAACTTGTGGCAAGTAGCTGGTAAGGTGAAACCGGCTAAATTAAATTGGTAACACATAACTAGTTACAAGTAACTGGTATTATATATCGGGTAACAGGCAACTCGCAACAAGCTACTGGTAATATGTCAGTGGTAACAAGTAAGTGGTAACTTTCAAATGATGATGTATACCTGAATACATGTATCTGGCAATATGCAACTGGTAACATGGAACCAGTAATTTGTAACCTGTAACAAGAAACTGGTCGCATGTCAGTGGTGACCTTTATATAGTTACAAGTAAATGGGAGCATGTTTCTGGTATCATGTAAGTGGTAACATGTAATTGATGACACGCTACTGATGACTTTTAACAAGTAATATGTAACTAGTAACATGTAAATTGTAACATGTATTTGGTAGCAAGTTACTGCTGACAAGTAGCTGGTAACATGTTCCTGGTAAAGAGTAACTGTTAACATTTGACTGATATCATGTAATTAGTTACATGTAAGTGGTAATATGTAACAGTTAGTTTGTAACTTGTATTGTTTAAGATCTAACGTGTAGCAGGTAAGTGGTAGCTAACCATGGGTTTGCTACAAAAAAAAATTAAATTATTTTTAGAACCAAAACACCGAAAAATTTATATTAAGCATTCCCGCTTCTTAGTTTTTAACTATAAATGTTTTGTTTGTCGAACCCTCATGCCAAAAATAGTGCTTGATGTAATGTAATATGTGAAAGTTACCTTGTTGGTGAATAAGCATATCGAATATTTTTATTTTGTAGTTTCTCTTGTCATAGACTAAAACTAAACTTTCTAATGCACAATACCAATAAGTAATTTAGAGTATCGTCTAAATATAAGATGATTATGTCACTTTTATGACTAAATTGCATTGTATCTGCCATGTTATCCACATTTGTGTCCAATTTCAACTTCTTTCAGAGCCCTTTCCAGTATAGCTGCCTTTTTGGCATTGGCAGGCCATTTTAAAATATATGCATCTTTATTCAACAAATATAACCGGCTTTCTCTCAGCATTATTACAACCTTTTTACCCATTTCCAATTTTGGATGGTTACAGGAAGCTCTTTGGTAGATAAGAAGCTTGTTGCCAACAACAAATTCCTTTTTGCCCTTCTTGTAAACTTTGATGATTCTGAGTGCAATCTGTATCAAAGATCCTTGAGGCTCTATGCCACGAACTTGTCCAACAAGGACTGAAATTTAACAGTTAATATCATCAATCGAAATGTCAATTTATCATGAATGATCAAGTCGATTTAAAGGAAAAAGAGGTAATTATTTTTCATTTCCTAGTCTTCAATTTTCAACTCATGCTGCGTTTCCCATGAACTGAAGCTAAACAAATCGCAGCAAAATTATTTTCAACCTGAAAAACAGCTGAAAATAGATCAGGAAAAAGGTCGACTGTTGACAGAAACTATAGATATCTTACGAAAAAGGTATGAAAGGAATCAAAATTAAAAGTTTTGCTTTAAAAAAATGAAAAACAATAATATTCTGGAGTGGGTAATGATAAGAAGAGAATAAAAAACATACCAAAATCACTATGAAAGCAAGCCCACTCCTTTAACTCTTTAGGATCAGTTGAACGGCTTTCGGCGCATATACCTTAGAAAAATATGAACTTATTTGAAAAGATATAGAGTTCGTTAAAAAGTAATTTGGTAGAAATTCGTAGGCAGCCTGTTTTTGATGTATCCACATTTAATAAAGAAAACATTTAATAAAGAAAAACATTTATATAGGAAAACGTTAACAACATAATTTCACAAACAATTATTAAATGAAACCTCAATTAATTCAAACGCTAACCTTGACTGCAAATACATTCTTTCCCATCACAAATAGTCTTGAGTAGTTCACTCCCTGGTTTAGGCCCATAAAACTTTGTGCATTTGTTACCTACATCGAAAACACAAATAAATGTAATGTGTGTAATGATAGTTGATGAAATGATTTAATTAAAAAAAGAAGTTGGTTTTAGGAAAAGAGTTTGAGAATCATGGATTAGGGCATTTGGTAGCAAACAAGACTTGTTAACAAAGAAAATTGAGATGAAAAAATTAACTGATGGAGTCAATAGAAGGCTTGTTCACAGGCTAGATCTAAAACTTTTATGAAAGCAATTCTGAAATTTGATTCTTAAAACATGACCTTATCCACGACATAGATAAGACTTAAAAATCAAAAATGTAATATATCAGTGTGAAACCATAATTACTTTTTGGATCAATTTTTTAAATAGCATTTGCTTTGACTGTAGATAGTATCGACATTAATTCATGAATTTGCATCTTCATATAAATGTAAGCAACCCACATTTTTTCAGCGATGATAGCTAAGCAAGTTATGACAATATGAATGGCACATAAAAAGAAAATTTTACCTGGTTCGTAATAATCATATACAATCACTGGAACAGATTGTAAGATTCCAACATCAAATTTACGAACAATCAGGAAACTGAAACAGCTTTTCACTTGAGGGATCTTTTAAGAGGAAGGTCATATTAATCATAACTCCATTTAAAAGTGGTTAAAGTCAATGGATGTATTTATTACTGAGGTGTTATTGGGCAATGTGAGGCTTATTGGCTTCGTTACAAGGTGCATAAGCTTCCATTAATACATTAATACAATGATTGAGATAATGGTATACTACAATTGCCAAGCGAAGCTGTTTTTTCACTTCTTTGTGCAGCCCTTGGCATAGCACAGATATTTTGTACACCTCCAATGCAACAGCTTATGATAAATACAGTTAACAGGGAAAGATTTACGCATAGGTCATAAAACATCAGTGAATAAAGTACATAGATAAGTTTACAAATGATGCCATTTGTTATAGAGTCGATCATAATGGGGTTCAACGTTTTTGCAACTGGTTGTAGGAATTCAATAAACAAAAATACCTTTTCAAGATAAAAGACGACAAATCTATCGCTGATCTCGAAATATTTTATTCTTGGATCTCTATTCTGAGAAATAAGCTAAAAAATAAATTAGAATAATGGAATATTGTCGGCAGAAAATAAAAATTGCGACTTCAAATCTTCTTTTTCCACCTTCATGTTTTCAGCTTCATTGCATCTGACCTTCTGCCAATAATGCTAAAGGCTCGGGTTGATATGAAGCATATTGGCAACCACAAGCTTCAATGAGTTCTTCATTATCACTTTCATTCAAATTCAATGCGTTTGAGTAAGAAGATTCCCTATCAGAAATTTCGCAATCAACTAGAAAAAATTTTCGACCTACGTTACCTTGTTGTAGATGCTGCAAATTTCTTCGAACTTCAGACCTCTCGTACAAAATTTTTGAGCAAAAACGGATTTTAAAACAATAATGCGACTATTTTTTCAAAATTTTTAATTACATATTTGAAATCAGCAAGATTCATTTAATACTGTCGATGGGTTACTAATTTCGTGTCATAGTCACTTTAAGAACAGAAGGAATTTAACTGGGCTACAACAACATGAGAGAAAAAACTTCAACTTGAACTTCCATTCTAATAGCTGGATATTTTGATGCATATTCTAATATCATGGAATGCAGACGATTTATAACAAGCATCATTGAATGAGCTATGGATGTCGCTATGGAAACGATATACCATTTACAACAATCTGATCAACTCGTAATGCACGCTTACACTTTTAAGAGAGGCTTCATCTGCTGTGAATCCAGTTAATAATCCTACTTCGGCAATCGTCATTGATGAACCATTCGAGAACTTATGACTGTAAAAAGAGCATTTTATTTATTTGCAGCAAGAAAGATGCCAGAATAAATGTAGAAGCTACATTTCAATGAGATATTAATCGTATTAGTCATACTGAAAAGCTTTCACGGCAAAGAAATAAACATGAAAAAGATATGGCTCCTTCTGCCTCATCTACCTTTACAAGCTTAATATTGGAAGAAAGTTTTCTTAAGTTGTAACTAATCTAATAGGATCTTATAGAATCAAACAAACATACTTTAATTTGGCAAGGCACTGTTTCATAAATCCAGAACCGATTACCGACATTTCTTATAAAGGGTAATCTCTAAGTACTAGCACAAAATCCACGATAGCAGTAAACAAGTATAATGCACCAGACTAAAGAAACTGGATATAAAAAACATTATACAATAATAAACATTTTTAAAGAGCAGTTACCTTAAACAAACATCTATATTCATTCTGTTTGGCACCTGATCGCCTTGTTCTTTTTCTTTCGCTTGTTCCTTACACTTTTTCACACATTTTTTCTTCTTTTCCTGGTTTTTATGATTTTTTCTGCACTTCCTTTTACATTTTTTTAACCTCTTCTTTTTATCTTTCTTGAACTTATCATCATTTTTCCAATTTTTGACTCTAACTGCATCACTCAGCTTATTACCACTACTTTCACTCGTTTTCACTTCAAATTCATATTCACAATTTTCATCTTTTTTCTGTGGTCGGTTATATGTCAATTCAATCTAAAAAAATTGCCAATCAAAAATATCCATTCCCTTTATGAAATAATTGTTGGATTATCATAGGCATTTGCAAAAATGTTAAAATAAAGTAACAGAAAATTCAATAGCAAACTGCAAATCCCCATAATTGCTCTTAAATTACATTTCCTTCGATGTCAATAAATATCATGCCCAAATTTCTTTCGAGTGTCAAAAGTTCCCCCTTTCTCATCTTCAACAAGAAAATCTTAAGGCATTAAAACATTCAAGTTTACCTGTAGCTGCGCAGTCCCTTTCCCAACTGTGTCAATTGTAACACGACCTGGAATAGCATTTGTTATCTGAAAAAAACATGAGAATTTAATAAAAAGACACAAACATCATCCTCTGACACATGCTTTCTTGATTAATTATGGTGTATTGGTATGCTGTTATCACATTAATGGCTAGACACAAATTTTGACACAAAAAATACCAATTTAAATTTGCTGTTTCCTCATCCTTTGCATTTCTCTCAAATGTCAGGCATGACAAAACTAATTTGTAAAATTATACAAAAGGATCGAAATAAAATTACCTCAAATTCCTGACGCACTAGTGCATTTTCATTTGTGATAAACAATGTCTTTCTAGTTTCTTTGCCCGCTGTGATTGTTACCCTAAGATCTAATTCGCCTCCTGATGTCTTAGAACAATACTCAGACAATGCATGCAGTGCAACCACTGTGTCCTGCAACAAAAAATTGCCTCAATACTTGTGTTATATTATATATTCGAATATTACTGGTGCTTACCTACCGCACATTACCAGTAAGAATCAAGGTCTCAGGCATTACAATAGAGGGTAAAAGTAATCATATATGAGTAAATCTATTTAGCAAGTAGATGTATACTCTAAATTGAACAATTGCTCTAACAATTCTATAAGACATACTTGAGTTGAATAGAAAGAGCCTCGTGCATTTCTTTGTTCAGTAAGCCAAACAACAAGAGGTCCTGCATCATCCACCTTATTCAAAGCAACCATTGCTAACAAAGTATATGCAGTGGATTCTACTTGAAGTGCTGGTCCCCCATCTTTGATATACTTCCTAACACGACCTTCAAATTAATAAGAAATGCTCAAACTAGAATAAGAACATTTATATACTTTAATTCGTATAACTATGAGTATATGTCAAAACATGAAATGCAAAATAATTTAACTAGAAGATTCTTCACGCAACAAATTAGAAAATTTAGAAAATGTAAATTGTAGAAAAATGTCAAGATTTCGTAGGCAAAATTATTCAATCATTCCCAATAAACGATTATAACGAAAAAGCTACAAACCATTCTTTACTTCTTCAGTAAGCATTTCGTTTAGTTTTTTATAAACATCCTTTTTTCTTGGACTGTTTGTGATAACCAAAGCATATGATACAAGCGACATGATGTATCCTGATTTTATACCCTGAACTTGGCTAACGAGGAAACCGCTTGCCTTTATTATAACTTGTGAATCCTTCAATGCCAAAAAATAAAAAGATGAGACAAAATATAAATCTTGTCTCATCAAATCAACATTTTTCGAAACAACGAACCGAACTGTACAATTTGAAATATATATTTCCAGGAAGCTTCATGAAGAAATTTGAAATACGAATATGATTGTCTGAATCACCAGAAGTATTGACATTAACAGGATGAGATAAACGTTCTGCATAGAGAATACATTAGAATTGCATTTCGTATGAAATTTTACAGCTGACACAAAAAAGCAACTTATATAAACAATCAATCGAGTGTATATTAAAAATAGTTCCATCAGAAGTAAAGAGGAGCCCTACATAAGCATCCAAGTTTACTTTAATGTAGATGTTTAGACCAGATGATTTTAAATTTGATCTACATAAACCAGAATTCATAGAGCACAAACTGCAGTAGTAAGCAAAATCCAATAACAATTTCGGTGATGGAACCAAACAAGAAAACAACATGAATAGCTTATAAGCAAATCTAACAGTGCTTTAATTAATTAACATATCAATGCACAGAAAGGAAGAAAATAACGGTTAATTGAAATACAGTTGATGGACTTGATTACAGATCGTTCTATCTACACAAGACTGGCAATGAAAAACGAATACATACCGCATTGACACATTGTGGGTTACATTCCATTAGTGAGATCAGCACAAATGCTGTTAATGACAACTCGCTGTTCACTCCACCCTGAAATCCGAGTAAGTCAGTTCAAACAAAGGTAATAAGTTTTTCATATTTCATTGAACATTTTTTGGAATTTTTCATTTCTCCTCATGCTGCAGATAAATCATTATAGTGAAATTAAATTGAAAACGCCAATAAAAAATGTTTTTCTAGCAATAAACCTTAACATATTGAAGATGCTATTACAGTTTTGATTCAGCTATGCATCTATGACAAATGGCTAATGCTAGCAGCTACTACGTCTTTATCGAACTATCATGTTTTTATCATTATTAGTATGATCAAAGTCAATTGATAATTCTAGAGCATCCTCTCGGCAAAGATCTTTCTCTGGGGTAGATCAGATTTAGTACCCCTAATCTATAGAACTTTAGATTGGTCCTAAAATTCACTAAAATTGCAGGGAGGGAGCTTAATAGCAAGGGGCTTATTCAAAATATCTCCTCTTATTGGAAGGGGAAAAAACGTCGATCTAGCACGGCTCTGTCTGCAGTGCAATGTTGAACACAATTATTGATTTCAATTTGTTTCCATAAATATATAAGATAAGATGCAGAATCATCATTGGGATGATTACAAAAATCTTACAATCATTTCTCTATGCCTAACTGCATAACCTTCTGAAAATGATCCATCCGCTTTTTGTATCTTTTCAAGGAATTTCAGCGTATCACAAATAACATTGTTATCGATATCATCTTTGATATAACGAGTTGCTTGGCAAAAGACTTTATTTACAAATGCAGTCAACCTATGTAAATCAAATCAGAAAATTACAAGTGCTACCTTTGCCGATACCATTGTAAATTCAAAATTCAAACAAGAATTCACTTTCTCTCTTTCAGCGCTATTATATTACATTGCTGCTTTGATTAAGACATCATGACATCATATCAGATTATGTAACGTTTATAAATTATATGAAATGTGACCAAATAACAAAAAATCGGGCATCAAAGTGGTTTGCGCGCAATTTTTTTTTAAAAATATAATTCTTTAATTGCTAAAAACGTCCAAACATAACATTAATATCTATATTACCACGTGCTTGGTGGAGTACGAATGCCCCAGACACTGTATGAATGATCACTGCGTCTCCATTTTAACTCATTATTGTAACCTGATTTAAAAGAGCAAAACAGAACATTGCATCAATTAGTCAGTCGATAAATCGAGTCAGGAAATAATGAATTAAATAATCAGCACCAGAGTTTAAAATCACAATTTGCAAAGAATCGTCACAACATCCTAGTTATTGCAAACCACCATAGTATTTATAAAGAGATTAGAGTTTCGTGAAGAAATTTTCAACAAACCTTTGCGCATAAAATCATAGGCCCTTCTCTCGATTTCAGCGGTAACTCCATTCTTAATACTATACAAATAACGAAGAACGTAAACAAGTGGTGCCATTGATATCATTGTTTGTTCACCACAACCAGTTGGCAATCTTATCAGATTTGTGAGGCCATTTGAAATTATTTCCTGAACACCAGCACTCATTAAATTTCCTAAAATATACATGTTGACAATAGCTATAATGCCAAACGATTTATTGAGTTAGCGGGGAGAGAAATAATTTTATCAAAAACTAATTTTCAATGACAGGCCATACTTTGGCGCAGCAATGCAATATTTGGGTAAATATGGTCAAAAAAAGATGATGAAATAGCCTTCGCGAAGAAAAATACGTATCATTCAAATCGCACATTTAAACTTTAAAAGTATTGAAAGAATATTTCAGTAATAATCTACATTAGTAATAAAACACTGTCACCATATAAAATTGGCAAACGTCCATTGAGGCAAAAATAACTCTAATAGCTCAAGATATAGTAAAATAATGACAGAAATCATGCCGAGCATTGACGGATTCAAATGAAACCATTTTAATCCCACAATAATTGCCACTTGAGGCGCAACACCTTTACATGAAATTGCCCGGAAATGTTCGACCTTTTTATCAATCATTTATTTATTCAACAAAAAAAGAATGTCCGTGTGTTGAGCTGAATATCTCAATACTGTATCATGTAAGAGATACCGTATTATGAGCGCGGCGAATTCAATCCAAAAAGCGGTGGTCATGCACTGTAAAAATGCTGGCCATTTCAGACAACAAATTTCATTAAGCGCACCCAATATAGGTTTGGCATCGATTTTTCAAGACGCTGTCTCAATAGATCCTTTGTTTATCATAACGTCACATTTAAGAAATTTGGATGTAACTTTGTCCTTATAACATGTAATTTCTAATATCCAACAAGAGTTTGAATTGTGGCTTTTTCATTTTCTGTGACAGTTCATTAAAACATTCATTTAAACAACTGAAGTCCATACAGTCTGATGTACACCAGTGAAAAAGTGGGCCTTTTTCTGTCCTAAGATGTCTTCTCACTAAAACAAGATTTAATTGTGTTTCCCGAACAAAACCATTGTATTCGCATTTCGGCAATTCTTGATTTTTAAAATAATGATTTGGTAATTATTGAAGTTGAATGTTTACTCACCAGTTACATAAACCATGGCCTTTTGAGAATCAGGTACAAATGGATCAGGTAGTTTTAGATCTTTAGAATTCACTTGTGAATTTTTTCTTACTTGCTCTAAAATTTGAAAATACTACATGAACGTCACAATCAACCTTGCAGTCATCATCTAGATATAATTTATGTGACTTTTGTAACATTAATTCTGCGCTTGATTTAAAACTTTTTTCCAATCTTTGCGTACTTGTAAATAAGATTAAATTTGACTACAGTTCAAAGTGGTAGCTCTTGATATATATGATATAATTTTGTCACAGCTAAATTCATTGACACTGACTCAATGACAACTTCAGTTGTAAATCATATAACTGACATCAACAATGACAAGTGCGTATTGTGCTTTTAAAATGTATGCAGCAAATTATACAGTTAATGTAATAAAACGTTTTGTTGGAATTTAATCGAAAGATAATTTAAATAAAGAAGAATAAACTAGAAAAAGCTTAAAAATGACGAACCGAATGATCCAGAAATAAGCTTCTTTTTATCCTGCTTGACTCCTAAAATGATTTCACATTAGAAACATTTATGTCCTGCTATGGACAACAATTATCTCACTTAGAATTGAACTAGATTGCACGTTGCCGCTAAACCATGCGAAACATTACATAAAACAAAAATCAAATACATTTATTTTCAAGACATGAATTGGTATATCTAGCCAACACTTGTGGCATACAAACTGTTCGGCAAATTATCCCTCCCTTCAAGTTATACGATTTCTCCGTGTGGAGAGTAACACTACTTCACATTCGAACATATCAATGAAAAAGAGTAAGTCTATACATAGAAACGAGGGAAAGTGTTAGATTTGCTTCTAATAGAGTATAGTAGAGAGTTAAACATTTAGGAAATGTAAAAATAGGAAAACATACAAAATACCTTGTGGATCGAGTAGAAATGATGATACACTTTGTTCTTGAACACCTTCCGGCTAAAAACGAAAGTCGAACGTTCATAGCATAACATAACATAACATAACATAACATAACAAAACATAACATAACATAACATAACATAACATAACATAACATAACATAACATAACATAACATAACATAACATAACATAACATAACATAACATAACATAACATAACTTAAAATAACATAACATAACATAACATAACATTAAATTACATTACATTAAATTACATTACATTTCATTTCATACACTACATTACATTACATAACGTTATATATTATTTACATTTGATAATTTTTGAAGTAGTATGAATACCACCAAGTATGCTAAGTAATATACATACCACGACAATCAACTTCTTTATGATCCTATCATGTCCAAAATTTGTCATCAGCACAAACTCAATATCGATTTCACCTATTTGCATTGGGATGATAGTAAATGGAATAGCGATCCCATCATTTGCAGGAATTTTTACTATAATTTTTGGTGATTTTTTCCCAGCCTCTGCAATCGAACAAAATGTCTCATGGCCTTTCAAGTACAAGCTTCCCTTAAATTAAACAGAAACTCGAGTTAGATTGAAAAGGTAAGATTAACAATCATATCAAGATGGTTGTTGTTATATCATAATCACAATCATTGGTAAATGAAGAAGCTACCATGAAGGTTACATTGTATCGAATCGAAGAGGATAACATTAAATAGGTGAAATTAAAGTAAAACATTTGATTAAGTTAAAAACAGAAAGTCTAAACTCTCTATTATGTACGCTTTACAAGCCGAAAATAGTAAACAACTCACAAATGTCTCTGCGGCAAAAAAATTGTAAATAACAGCGTAGACAGTGACTTGTTCGTATCTTTGTGCAGAAAATGGCATCTTAACATGTATAAACATTTCTAAATAGCTGTTTATTTTGAGAGGTTTTGATAGACCAAACCCAGTTTTATTGTTCATCGCCAAGGCGGTGATTTCCCATGTTGTAATTGAATCAGGTGCAGTGAAGTCCCTCGCTAAAATCCCATCGTCTCTAAAAAGATAAACCTACATTACTGATTAGAATCTCATAAAATATATTTCAATTAATCACACCAGTGTTAGAAACTTTCTGGAGTTAAAACTCTTAATTATAACGTTACTTCAAAAATATTGACGCGACTGATTAAGCGATATTGTAAATGGAATTGAATAGATGGATGTTAATGACAGTCAAAAATAGATAACTAATTCCAATATAAACAAAAAAACAAATACATAAAAAAATAAAACCTCGTTTCAAAATCAAGCCACATCCAACTTTGTGGAAAAGAATCACGTAAATTAATTTGCCCTTCATCCACGACAGGAATTGAATCTTTATCTTGACCAAAGCTTGAATCAATGGTTCTTCCTCTTGCTAAAAAGCAATTTATTGTCTTATATACGAAAAAGAAATTTCAATAATATGAAAACAATAATAGTAAGAACGGAAATTTTCCACTCCTACCCCTTCTGAATTACAACTAAGAATCTCACTTTTACAAGGATGATTAGTCTGGATTTACGAGGGGTAAGATGCAAGTTACTATGGATTGCCCATGCCTTAATCCTGGAACAGAAGTTGCAGTAACTGCTACTGAAAGACGAAAAGAGCACATAGACAGATGAACGCAGCAAATTGATTGGATATTATTTTCAAAACTTGCAACGAGGGTAAAAGTTTATTTTAAAATATCAAAATTTGTTTTGAGCCTGATGGTGACAGCTATGATGTAACGAAGTGAATCAGGACGAAGTTGATCTCCAGTATTCAGAGAAGATAAAAGGAAGCGTTGCATGTCAAGATAGAAAAGAAGAATTTTTGCTTGACACAAGAAAGTTGCCAAAACTATTGGAATGGGATTATGATTCTAATTATAACGACTATCATTTGAATAATGATCATACAAATAATACGTTAAAATATCTAAAGCGCAAATCAAAATAGAAACGTATATATATTTTTTGCTTTATAATTCATACGATCCATGGTTTCATGAATTTACCAGCGTCTGAAATATTCTATCAAAGATTAAAATCCAGTAAAAATGTGATTTAAGGCGTTTTGAAAGACCAAATTAGCTTCATAATTCTTAACTTCCAAAGGGAAGGGGGAGCCAAAAGATTGGTGTCCACACTGATAAGGCTTAAAGTTCGATCATTGTTTTATAAGAAATTTCACTAAAGTTGAGAGAATTGCCACAGGCCAAAGTAAAGACTCAAATGTTTTGAGTCAATCATACATCATATGTAGAAGCGAGCTGTATCATGCACTGCTATCATGACACAAACACGTTCAACAGCTATCTCAAATAAAAATTTAAGTGCTGAGAAAATATTACTTGATTTGAAAAAATCTTTCCTATGCATATAAGACAGCTGGCTTATCAAAAAACTGACAAAAAATCATTTGAAGATACATTTAGCAAAAAATCAATCATCTAAAAATGATCAAGACATCATTCTGTTATTTTTTAACTCTGAAAGTGGTATTATACCATAAAATCTTAAAGTAATAATCCTCTTGGATAAATCATATTTATCTAAATTGTTCTTTGAGCCAGCTTCATACTTGGAGATAAATCCATCCAGCTCATGAGCTCCGACTTAATTTTACTCTAGATTTTTCAAACAGTTCAAACGTATTTCCAAACTAATGGGTTGGTTATGTTGTTCAACGAGAAACATGGCAGCCATATTGGTTTTAAATTTACTTAAACCAATAACTGAAACACATATTTTGTAGATATGTGTTGATGATTATAAAAGCTTTATATTAACGGAGATAGCTACATACAACAATCAGAATACTTTTGACTCATTTTCAACCAATGAAAAGAATCTATAGTTAAATAAATCGAGCAAGTAATTTGAAATTGATTTTCACATACTTTTTACAAGTTTTTGGCAACAGGCTAAGAAGTCGTTCCAACAGCTTTCTTCCACACGAGACCTTAAAACTTCACATTCGATTTTTTTTGGAAGTCTTCTCCTTGCGAAGTAAAAATTTTGACAGCAAGTTCCCTTACAGCACTTTGAAACCGCGTTTTCTGCAAAAATAATTATACCAACGAAATACTTACAAACAATGTATTAACTTCATAATTAAGAAAGAAAAATTTGTTCTAAAGTTTCGAACTGTTTCACAATGAAAGACCTTATATGATAAGTGAAAAAAAATCGATGACAATTACTAGTTATCATAACTTATCCAATAAACATCTTCACAAAGATTTACAAAAAAAATGACGAAAACCCTGATTTAAGAAGTTGACAAAGAAATTAAGTTGGAGGCATTACATGCAATTTGTCTTACAAACCTGGAGTAACAGAACGGCGTCTTCGCGAGTTTTGTTCTTTTGAACACGACAAATCTGTTGGAGGAATTTAAACGTTTATTCAACAAAACAATGACTGCATGATTTTTGTTGCAAGCGTAACACCACAATATAAAATAAAAAAATGAAAAAATTTGAAGCAAAGACGTAGTCTAATAACAATAATGTTAGCAGATACAGATGTGAAAGTTTTCAACAAAATAAAGTAAATTGCTGAACATGGCAAAGAGCAGATCGGTTCGAGACGTTTAACGAGGAAATCTGTTCCAATAAACAGTTTGCATGAAGAAGAATCATATCTCTGCCGTAATATGATATACAATGCTACTACTACGATCATTCTATCGAATTGAATGGTACTACATTAATTCTCCTAAATGATAAACAAATAAAAATAAATGACATGATGACACAAATAGTTAAATACTTAAATTCGAATCAAAAATATTGTTGCTGTTAAATCTAACGTTTATCTATGTAATGTTATCATGAAATGCAAAAAGAACATGCATATTGTTGGCATTCAACCTACCATTGCGTTTTTTTATAGGCAATGCTGAATCTGTGATTACAGCAAGACCAGCATTCTTTAATGAAAGAAAAAAGTGTGAATTGCGGGCAATTTCATCGTTTTAGAAATTTTCAATCTTGGTATATGCTGTTTTAATGCTCGTGCTGATGATGATCAAATGATGAAAATTGTGGTGAAACTGATAGTGTAAATGATGGGTGCAAAATGATGAAGCAAATTAATGGTGTGAAATAATGGCGCCCGCCAATGGTGGTTCAAATGATGCAAATGGTGATACATAAGAATGGGGCAAGTTATGGTGAAAATAATGGTGGAGAATCATGAGGGAAAAAATTAAGATGGAAACTTTTAAGACATAAATTAATGAGATATTTATCCCCAGTTAATTACTAGAATTACTTCTTTTAACATTACAACACAAGTAAAACTGTAATTAAAATCCCCGATGAAATTACCTCAAAAACCTCTCCGTTATTTTTCCCTGAGCCAAGACCACAACCCAAATCAAAATTACCAATTTCAGTAAAAACCTGAGCAATAAAAATGCAATCAATTTGTCAAATATCCAACAAAATATCAAAATGTAACTTAGCATGCTCTGTATTGGAAAAAACCCTTTAAAATGCTTTAGCATGTGAACAACGTGTGTGTGTTTACAAAAAAGGCAATTCCATGCAAGTCAGCAATTTTGTGCCCTTTCATCAAATACATTATCTTTATCTTTAATTGTTATTACCGTTTTGGTTGTGAGCCTGCTCTCATTTCTTAAGTAATAAACACTTTCATCTACCGCTAACAATCCAACAGTTGATTTACTTGATGCTGTAATTTTCATTTGAATCGGTAAAGCGGGTGCAAAACGACCAATTTGTGGGTCTGGCGATGCTTTGATAGAAACCTGGAAAATGGACAATTTTCTTAAATTAATCAAGTGAAAGGCAATTTATGAATAACCGAAAAATCAAAAACAAATTTATTAGGGGATGTGGAAACAGCATACACACTGTGCATTCACTGAAGTTAAATTTGATGTAAGGCGAATGAGCTTCTATAAAAAAAATATTTACGTTCAGGCCTGAGATTTCACACATGGCAAAGACAAACAGAACAAGGATTTATTTCTGCAATGTATTTACATCTTTTTAGGTGGGAGTTAATCTGATCTTTATGCAAGTCGTCAATTAGAGCTGAGGTTCTTCATTCACATTTAAAATGGTATCAAGATCATAATCATCCCGTCTATATCTTTATTTCTATATTTTTTATTTTATTGACACTGATGCAGAATACTGTACCTTTTATAATCTGTAATTTTGTGACACAGACCACTGTTTCTGTCTTGCTTTTGCTAAAAATCTTGTATCACTTTTCAATACTTAAAAAACTCACTTTTCAAGAATTATTCAAAAAATTACATGTTATCACAAACATAAAACCAAAAATCTCAATTTTTACCAAAGCACGCTCTTTCATCGTTGAGAATGACAAAAAAGTTATAAATCAATAACAATAGACAACGATTACATTGTTTGGATAATTGCATTTTCAAAACAATAAGTGATCTCATGAATGTTCCCTCACCTCGTTTTCGTATCCATCCTCGATGTCAAGCAAAACCGAATCAGAAGTCATTTCTCCATTCTTTACATAGAATGCAACAATGCGACATTTTGGTGCCATTTCCGGTTCAATTTTCAACTGTGCTGCAGCCGCAATGCCAGTTTTTCTACGGATCTGCCCACTATAAATAACTTTGCCCTTTGCAATGACCTGAAAATTGAAACCAATTTTGTACAGCTCACTATGATAAAAATAAGCGACTTTAAAGCTACAGTTGCGCCGAAAATGATTTTTTGTTTACATCTACAGTTTATAGCTACATTGAATATCCCAGCAAACGCTATTAATTTTTGACATCGTCTGGATGAGACATGCTCAAGCTGCGTTTTCCAAACTAATTTACAATAAAATTTTATTATCAATAAAACAACACTAAGAAAATCTTATATAATATGGTATGCACCACAATAAGCAAAATTAAATATGATCTTTTACAAACCATGTAAATGATTTCATCAACAAATTCTTTCGATGAAACCAAAAATTCAAGTGCAATGTTACTTCCAACCTTAAACTGAAAAAAACCAGTGGGAATTTTACGTGCATCTTTTTCAAATTGTTAAAAAAAGGCTGAAATTATGCGTAAAATCCATCTGGAAAGAATACAGTTCACAAAAATTAGGTTCACGAGATAGACAATCAGCTCACCACACATAAATGCAAATGTAGTTATTTGATATTTTCAGCATAGAGGAAACATTCTCTCTTGAGGATGAATACGGCGAAAAAATGCTTACAACCCAATTTACCCGATAGGTAATAATCGTTAATACAGTTATTAAGATGGAAAGAAATTTAAACCGTTAGTTTTAAATAGGAATGTAAAATTTATATTTATTTCATATGATAAATAATTTTTTCAAATTACTTGTTGTTACCTCTGAATGTGTCTCAGGCGCCCTAATTGCAATATAGTTCCCTTTCGCTGATATGTAGGGTTTCACAACCATCTCCTTCTTTGCATTTTCGTAAGAAGTACTCTTTGTCTCAACCTAAACAGATATGTATCTCATAAATACACGTTTAAATCAAACAAAATAATCAAGTTGTAACAAAAAAACTTAATAAATACAGCAGAACTAAAAATATCAACATTGATAAAAAAAGTATATGAAGTTTGAATACAAATATGGAACTTTGCTCACCAATATAAACAAATTATACTAAGACAAATAATGGAAAGTAAACCTTTATATGAATATTTTTGTCTTCATTTGGGGTGTTAATAGTGAAGTATGCATTGCCGTTTCCATCCACTTTAACAACATTCGACCCTTCAGGCTTTCCTGCATTTCCATATGAATATTGATATTTCAACTCTTCATTTTGAACTGGTCTTTTATTTGGATACTTAACCATTACCTGAAATTATTTAAAAAAATTTTAATTAAATTCTAAATTAAATCAAATTTTAAATTAAACTCAATAAATTCTGTTTCCAATTCAAAATTTACACTAGGGGAATCAAAGATTGCATGTTGAAAAATTTTCAGTTTCAAAGGAATCAACTTGAAGGCTATGTGTTTACTTTAAAACTTCAGCGTGTTAATACAATAGCTAATTTATTTATTAATCCTTGGTTGTATACTGTTATGATATATCGCCCCTTCATAACAATTTTACATAATTGGTTGCTTTTGTATCACTACGATGTCTATTATTTTTTCTAATCATTTTAAACATCATTTTTGTTTTTTGTGCACAGCTCTTAAAGATATTTGTTGCAAAATAATGAGTGTCTATTGCAAAACTGAGAAGATCAATATGCAAAATCAAATATATTTTAGTTAATTTTTGCACTATAAAACAGTTATACAATACCACGACTTTGAAATTAATTCCAGGTTTAAAATATTTCGCTGTCTTCTCAAAACTGATAATAAATGGAGACTTGACGATATTAACAGAATTGTCAGTTGCAAATTCTTTGGTCCCAGTTGCACGCTCGGTAACTTCAGCAAGAATCTTTAATTTACTTCCGAAGGGCATTGAAGATATTTCTTTAGGCACTAAGAAATTCTCAAGTTTAATTGAATAAGATTCTTCTCCGTTTATCTGTCAAGAATGAATGAATGATATCATTAACTTTGATTTATTTGATTGGTAAAAGCTTACATCAAATCTGCTTTATAGACTGATTAATTTGTTTAATGAAACATATTAAAACTGACCTCCACAGCATTAAACCAATTTTCTTTTGTGACTTGTTTAACACCAAAAATATAAAACCCTGTATTTCTTAAAAAAACTCTGTAGTTCTTATAAAACCCTGTATTTCTTATAAAACCCTGTATTTCTTATAAAACCCTGTATTTCTTATAAAACCCTGTATCCATCAAATAAATCGAGTCATGCTTAGCTCCTGTTAGGTTCAGTTTATCCATGGTAACCCTTGCTACGTTCATCGTGATGCAGAAACAACGTAAATAGTTTGTTTATATGCAAAAAATCTCCTCCTTGCTACTTTTCCAATAATTCATGTCTTCAACATAGAAGCTGTTAACATTCAATGATCGTATGCGGGCTTGTTACGAAAGTATTAAAACCAAGGTTGTACTAGATGTTTTTGGATTCAAATTAACTTCGACTTGGTGCAGGACATTGCAAGAACGGGCATGAATTGGTCTGGAAATTAATCAAAAAAACAAGTTCTTTTCTTTCATGTATTATTTAATGCTTTGACATCGTTCAGATTTTGTATGCATGAAGTTCTTAATGACTTCAAGGTAAAATCTTTGTTCTATGACGTTAACTAAACCAGAGCTCTGCGCGGCTTACCGGAGAATTCTGGTCATCGATGAGGATTTCCTTCTTGCCATAATCTCGAATTACAAAAGTGCGTAGTCGAACCAATCCGTTGACATTTTTGCCATAACTATACCTAAAACATAGTTATAAATGCATATTGCTCTGATGAGTTTAAGGATGAAAGCCACGACGAGCCACATTTGACGGATAAAAAAGAAGAGTCAGAAAAAAGACGTTCAGAAATTTCCTTTATTTCATTTCATTTCGAAACATGCATATTTCTAAAACAGGCCAATGATGAGGCTTGAAAATAGACTGAGGATTGATTACGTACTTTTCAATAATATATAATGGATGTGTTATCAATACAACAGGTAAAAAGCACCTTTTGCCAAAATATCGAATAAAAATGTAACAGGAAAAGATGAAGCATACTTTGCAGTGATTTTGATTGCATATTCATTCATGTCCTTGCTTTGTGCAACAAAGGGAGGTGGTTTGATCCGAACTCTGAAGGTTGGAAGAACTAAAAAGGTTGAAAATATTCCAATCAATCGTCAATTGGAACCCAAAAATGAAAAAGTTACATACATAACAAATAAAGGCGTTATTTTTATTGGTTTGAAAAGTAATTTCAAGCAGAAAAGATTAAATTTCAAATTCGCTCACCATATTTTTTGACGACAAATGTTGAAGATGAGTTTTTTGCGTTCTAAAATTATCGGAAAAATCATTATTATACAATAATTGATAGATAAAACACATAAAAAAATGAGAGAATCGAAACTCCTCTTTAAATGGAACCAATTTGTGTTGACTATCAGAATTTAACAACTTTCTATAAATTTTAGTGAGGACATTATTGTTTATGGACCATAGTTGTAAGAAATATATTTACATAATTTTTAAAAGACGAATAAAATGAATGAAAATTTTTCTAAATTTCTATTTGAAATATTCCGCTATTGCTTTAATGACACTGTACTAGTATCTATGAATGCAATTCCTTTTATATAATGAAATATATAAATTGAATACTTTTTAATATAATTTTCGGTTTCCCGCAAAAATTAAAATAAACCCATCTGAAAATAAATACTTGATAACAATGAATCCTTTTATCCTGTGTTCTGTAACATCGTTAGGCTGGTGGAATACTATTAACTTGCTGAGTCTGACGATAGCTTAAGCCTTAAAGGTATTAGAGTTCTTTCATCTTACAAAAACTTGCAAAAAAACATAGGTATAAGATCATCAAGCAATGAAATCTTGTAAAAAAATGAAAAAACAAAAAAACTACCTTCACACCAAAAAAGGCCGTTATTTGCCATTTTCCTAGCACTGGAATGTCTCCCAAGTTAAAATCGCCATGGTGAAAACCTTGATTAATAAAAGAAAAGCTAAAACACAATCATCCTATTTTTGAAACGTAAAAAACTTTAAAAATCGTGACCCACAAAAAAAGCCTCTTCTACAGCAGATACGAATAACCTTGTTGATAAAATAGCCAGGCAAATTATCGCTCACCGTGATGAAGATAATGGAATGGCTGTTAAATGAAGGGTTATTATCTCGTCTTTAAAATTTCCATCTCTTGCTCCCAATGAGACACTGCTGTCTGGGCACCTCCTCCTTGCTGTCACAATAAGTCTGTTATCCGAAAAAGGTATTGATATTACTCTTTGAAAAATTTTCCGAGACCTCTGCATTGTCACTTTCCAACTAGTGCGGAGTCCAATACTTGAAAGTAGTAAATTCGAAAACGTTGCTGCCATACGCAGGATTTAATTATAATCTATCTGCATATTACAGTAGCTGGCGAAATTACCTTGAAATTACTTGAAAATAACTGGGGCGATTTTCCTCGACAATTTTCTAAGACTTTGGTTTGGCTTGGTCCTTGAACGGAAACCCCAAAGCCGAAAACCGTCTTTTATCGGTCTCGCATCGATTAAGGTGAAAATAAATTATATTGCGTAAAGTGTACTCTATTATTTTTCAAAATTGCGTAATTTCGATACACAAAATTTTTAATTTATTTTCCAGGAATTTTCTATTAAGCCAACGAAGACCTGAACGAAATCATGGTCAGGGCATAAAATCCAACATTATTACATTTTTTCCAGGTATTCTTATAGTGCAATTTCAAGAGAAGACATGTGGAAGTGATAAAAGGGTTTTTCATTTTGGAGGTTTGTGAGAGTTTGAAGAATCCTTCGAAGAAATTAAGGCAGTTTTACTTTCAGGTCTATGCCATTTTATAACTGTAGTCTAATCACAGGAGGAGCTCTATTTCGTTCCAATGAATTGTTGGATATTACCTGTCATAGATAATCATCTTTGCTCACACAATTTGAATAAATGTATTACCTTTCTCCGCTCCATGAACATTTCTCTCTTTTCGAACACGAATTCCCTGGGGATTCTGAAACATAGCAAGACAAAAAATGCTAAAAATAGAAACCGAAACAATTGGAATGTAGCACTTGTCCTTCATGACACTATGAACTGAAAGCGATACTCCAACACGATTCGTCTATATGACTCTCTTACAAGATTTTCTTATACTAATATTTTACATTATTTTTCATAATTTTCTCACACGACTGTCTCGAGGGATAAAAATTACCTAACAAGCACTTGAATAAAACAAAGGTTATTATTGAGTAACCTTCCTATATGTTTCCTTGGAAGGAGGCTAAAAGATTTACCACAACATTGTAACATGTTCCATACCTTTATTTCAACTGTCACCTAAAATTAAAACCATTGCATTAAAATAGTATTAAAAGCGCATTACAATGGCACTAAAATGGCATTTAATGCAGTAAAATGGCACAAAAATGACATTAAAGTACTTCAACAAACATCCTTTGAATAGTAATTTCCATATTAAACCGTTTCCTCTTGCTCTGCTGCAGTTGATTTGTCTAGTACTCTCTGCTTTACTTTGCTTTCTCTTGTCCTATGTTAGATAACCCTGCCAAGAAGACACGTTCTGTCTCGCCCTAAAGGTTCCTGTGCTATCTTAATCTTTCCTGTTATGTCCTGTGTCGTTACCTCTTGCTTTGTTTGTTCCTGGCCTGTTATGTCTTGTCTTACCCTGACAAATGGTCTCCAGCTCCGTCTTATATTGCTTTGTTTCATCCCTCCTGTCGTTTCCTGTCCTGTTCTCTCTTCTTCTCTCCTTTCTTGTTCTCTCCTTCCCTGTCCTGTCCCCTCAATCCTTTCATTTCATACTATGTCCTGCCTTGCATTATTACAACATGGCCACTCTGCTTAATCATATCGTAAATTTAGGAACAATAGGAAATACTTACATTTTCTTTTAGAGGACGTAAGTTCATATCAACTGGAATAATTCGATATTTCACTGAAAAGAGAAGGGTTAACAATTTTCTAAAGAGGTTTGATGGGAAAACAAAATAATGCAAAGAATAATTGCAAAATAACAACATTATTTATGTTTTCTTAATAATGACTGGATGAATGGATGACCACAGACAAAAACAACCCAGTACACCAGCTCAAAATGACCAGAAAAAGTAAAGCAAGTATGAAAATTCACTTATCTAGGCTACAAACTAACATCAAACAATAATGTTATGATAGCACTGAAACACAGGAACGGATGGGCTACCTTTAACGAAAACAAATATGTGTTTACTTTTCAGAAAATTCCCTATTAACTACAACCAAACATCTACAACCTCTACATACTTATATTATATTGTTATATTATTTGAACGAGAATGCTTGAACCTGACATTAAAAGTCTTCCAAAACAACATCAAGAAACTTGTAACGAATAATACAATGGATGCTAAATTAATTGAAAAAAAAGAAGAAATAAAAATAACAACTATTTTTTGGCAACTATCTATAATAGCCGCATTTCAATTTCATATATCAATTACCTTTTTCCCCTGGGGTATAAATTGGTTTGTCAGTTTGAATAAAAACGGTTGCCCCTTTCAAGTCTAATAAAATTGGTGTTTGTTTGTATAAACCAGGTCCTTTTGCAATCAAATTGAAATGAATTTTGCCAATCTTCCATGACGAGGGCAAATCTGAGTCTTTTATCTTGAAAACAAAGGATTACTTTCAAAATAACATAAAAAGGCACTTCACCTTATTCATGCCTTGCTTGGCTTAAAAACGTTTGAATTTTTGGAGGTATTTGCTAAATCACTCCTTCAAAAACAGTAAGCAAGCTCTTGGAGTTTTAAAATGTGAGACCTATTTCAGAGGCAGATGCATTGTCTAATTGTCTAAATTGTCTAAAATTTTGCAAAACAAGGTCAAGGTTAGGTTTCTTTTCCGTTGCCTCTTTTTTCAAGACTAAACGTTTTCAAACTCCAGTCGTTTGCAATGTTCAAGTAAAGAACTACTTATCCAATTACTGATTGTAGAAGGAGCAAATTGCATAACACTTCAGGTTTCCTATTTAATCATTCATTGCAGGTCTCGTTTAGTGGGAGGAAATTGGTAGATAATATATCACCAAGATGAGGGTAAATAGGCCAATATGATTGTTGACTGTTACAACCTTTTTGTCAACAAATATTAGGGTAATTAAGGTTTCATTTTCATTTCATTTCATTTTAATTCATTTAAGGAGGGTTGCCCTTCAACAAGTTGATTTTCAAGGGGCCCTCCGATAAAAATATTAATTACAAGATACAAAGTAAAGAGCTATTAATTCAAATTAATCTATAAAACCCTATTTACAGTATATTCAAAACCTATTAACAATGAACAAACCTTAAGTCTAAATAAAAGAAAACAATTTTAGATAGTTTTTTTGAAACTATACAAGGAGGTAGCCTGCTTTGACTCGGCTGACAGGCCATTCCACAATTTTGCACCTCTAAATGAAAAGCATCTCTGGCCATTTGATGACCTTTTCTTTGGTAGCCTAAGGTCGGTCCCCATGTTACGAAGGCCTTATAATGAACAGAGCGAGTTTCGTGTAAAGAGGTCACAAAGGTACTGAGGAGCCAGTTTATTCAGGGACTTAAAGACCATTGTCTTAGATTCACCAATAATCAGTTCGTTAACGGTCTTCCATTCCAACTCTTGGATAAGGAGTCTGCTTGGGGCATCAAAGCTGCTATTTGCTACTATTTGCTAGGTGCCCCATTTCTTAAAAAATATAATTCTGGTAAATTTTCATGGAGCATGATGCAACAATATTCGTTATCATAACAGCTTGCTTGCTATCAGGAGCAATTATGAAGTGAGGTCATACGGCAAATCCCTTCGGGACATCTTTTGATACATTTTAATATGAAAATTAAACATATGCAATAACCGATGTGCCCTTTTTATCTGAAAGTGCTCCTTTTATCATAAAAAAGTGCCCCTTTTTATCCTTAAAGTTGCCCGTTTTTACTAAAAAATGTCCCACTTTATCGTGAAAGTGCCTCATCTCATCGTGAGAGGGCCCCTTTTTATCGTGAAAGTGCCCCATGGGAGTTTTGTTCACTGGCAGCTTCTTCAAATTTATCAGTCCTTAATACAAATCTAGTAACTAACCACACTTATCACAAATGTTTTGTAAATCGCTTACTCCCGTGTTTTGTAAATCACTCATATCACTTACTGCGTTTTTTTAAACACTGCTATCATGGTACCAAGAGCAGTTTTCTCAAATGCCATCTCTTTGTATCAATTATACTACTTTAAAGAGACTTTAAAATATTTTACCTTCAATTTGACAATGTCAGGTTTTTCTGAAATAAAAACAAATAAATATACAGAACGTATGCTGAGGAAATAGTCCATTCAAAGCAAGAAAGTGTTGTAAAAAGCATACTTTTCTAATCAATATCTGATTATACTTGTTAACATGCTATCAAATGTAGAGGCAATAACTCATTAAAACAACTCATACTTGGCTGCAGATTCCTAGTGATGCGCGAGATCACTTTGGAGCTTCTTGGATCTTGAACATACAACTCAAGTTGTGTTGGGTATGCAAATCGTATGTAAATTGTCTCATCGACATTCACTCTGAATACATTTGGAGCAGCAATAAAATAGCTGTAAGAAAGTTTTCAGATAATAATATTCAACTGTCAAGTGTTTAGGAAACAATACATATTACTTAATTAAGTACATTATTTACATTATGGAGAAGTCAAGATTTGGAAAGGCTTTTTGTTCGCGGTAAGATTCAATAAAAATTGTTGTTTCGAAAAGTAAAATCGGCCGGCTTTGTTTAGCTTGAGGTTGCTCTTTAATCTAATTTCGTTGCAAGTCATGAAATCTCTATTGTACAGTTTATCATTGGGTCTTAGCATGTGTTAAGAGGCCAGTGAAACGAAGTAACAAAGCATGATGGTTGTTATTTTTGGTACATTGTGCACTTTCAGGATTTTGGATTTCATACTTGTGGATATACCGGTTTTCTGACTGGGTTTCCAGGTTTGAGGATTCTGGTACCTGTAAACTAAATAGTTCCTTATACGTAAAATTGCAAATATCAAATTATTGAATAGTTTTTCCGTTTGGCCTATAGAATTAGTTATCTTTATCATGTTTCAGTTCAAATAATTAATTGAGAGTTTCTGTAGTTCGGAAAGACCCAGTTTAATTCAAATTCCGTTCAGATCATGTTGTATTATTTTCAACCTTGTCATCTTGGTCAACTTCTCATGTAAAAAATCTTGTTGTTAGTACTTAAGAGTATTGGTTTTGCAGGTTGTTCTATCTCAAAGCTTGTGAAATGATCATTCAAGTTTTATAGCTTTTTAACACCCCTTAGAGACATTAGATAGTGTTCCCCAGCAGTTAGACATCTAAATATCATCATTGTTTCATCATTTCACTAGTGCAATTTGTATAGCAGGGGCGTTTTCTAGCGATCTTAAGGGCGTGGTCCTAAAAAGTTTCTCTTCGCTTCGCTCGTAGCCCCCCCCCCCCCCCACTACCAATTTCGTTTTGACGAGCCTGCTTATTTGATATGCTACCGTAATGCTTCGATTAAAAGCCCCCTTCTTTAGACGCCCCCTCAAATAAAGGCCACCTTGTGTTACAATTTTTTCAATAAACGTCCCCTTCAAATAGACGGCCACTCGAATAGACGCCTGTGCACGGTAGCAAAGCTGCAAAGATTGTGTACAGTTGATGGTAGCAAAGCTGTTATGATTTCCTGTTTCAAAGAAGGCAAAAATTTGCTGATGGCAGAAAACCCTATACGAATTCGAAGAGATGGAAGAGGATGTAACCGAAGCTGCTCCTTTAAACATCATCGAGGAAGACGATGTTGATTATGACTTTGAATTAGATACATATTTTTTTAGAATTATATCTTGAACAATACTTGCTTAGAAGTTACTCAAAATTTCACGCTATGTGCGACCATCATTAGATGTTTTTGGAACATATTGTCCAAGACGAGTTAAAAAAATTCAATAAACACCCCCTCTTTTAAAGACCCACCTCCGAACAGACGCCCCCTAGTATATCAGAAAAGTTATTAAACGTCCGGGGCGTTATGGTATGTAGAAATTGGTTTTCAACCTAACGCTCCCCCCCCCCCCCTACCCCTACCAAGCTTTCAACAAGGTGTTTGTCGGAAAATTTGTAGGAATATTTTGGGGTTTTGCCAACAAATCGTTGCTACGCCACTGGTCTTTGGGCGTACAAGAGGCGAATGCTGACGATCATGCATGTGAAAATTTAATTCACATGCACGATCATGCACGGAAAATTTAATTCACATGCACGATCATGCACGGAAAATTTGTCAAAATTTCTAAAGTTTGTCGGATTGTTGAGGAATATTTTGGGGTTTTGCCAACAAATCGTTGCTAAGCCACTGGTCTTTGGGCGTACAAGAGGCGAATGCTGACGAGTATGTCATGGTGACAGTCCCGAGAACGTCCAGCAACTCTTTGACAAAAGCTTTGATAAGCATGGGCGTGTGCGAAATAATTCACTTGCCCTGCCTCGAGCAGCAAAGGAACAAGGAAGGATGTCTGGAAGGTTTCGTGGTCCAAATCTATGGAATCAATTGCCAAGAATCTCTTAGATCAATTCATAAACAAAAGACTGTCAAGAGGGCAATGGAGATGGCAAAATTAGCCGCAAAAGCATCAAGATTCTAGAAAGAAGCATTTGAAATAGCATTCAAACAGCAAGATTTTACCTATTATTAACTGTCGACAGTTAATAACAAAAATACATGTCTTTTTTACATTTTAATTGCATTATATTTTACTTTTACATAAATTCTAGAACTAACAATTTTAAAATGGACTGTAAAAGTAGGTTAAGTTGATGTACGAGAAAGCAGGTCCACATCAGCCTACGCAGTCGTAGTTTATAACCGTCTCAAAAGTAACTTATGTGTGTAATGTACATTTCAACCCTATCGTCTTGCTATCAACGACCAACAAAACAGCATAAAAAACACTAGCCATAAGAGAGCCAAAATCTCAGAACGCATGAAAACCTAGAAAATATTTAATTCGTAACCACTTATTAATATTTTCTGCAGACCAATATTTCCTAAGATCAACCATAGTTGTTGTCTGTCCATGGGTTATTCTTATCTTCGAAAGAGTGAAACTAAACGATAGTTAAATTTTGAAACTTGATCTTGTACCCAATATTAATAACAAAAATGTGCACAAAATTCGTTTACTAACCTTTGAGCATTTACGCAAAATGCCAGAGTCAAAACTGAAAATGTTGCAAGCAGCAACATCCTGGCAGTTAGTTTGTCTTTTCGAATCCAACCACTTGGCTGAAATATTAAAGACTTTGGAAACGCAATAAGGAAAAGGAACGAACTTGTTTGATTATCACAGCATGAAAACCACAGATTCGGAAGAAAATGACGTCAGTAAAAGCAGCCACAAAGACGGAAGCAAAACGGCGAAAAATAAGGCGATGTGTGATTGAAAATAGTAAATAAATATGAAATATTCAATTGAATAAACTATGATTTTGCCATGAACATGTTTCTTGGCACATTTGGCACACAGACTTACGGGTGGTCAGTCCGATATTTTTGGGTCCTGTGCTTACCCAAAGTGATACTTTTGGATTAAACATTTGTCTGAAAGGATATTTTTGGGTCCTGCAAAAAATTTGATACAATTATGATATTTCTAGGTATCAAATTTAAAGACACTGATATTTTGGGATATAATCGGCTGAGGCTTGTTTTACCCATTTCAAGTAATTTGACAAAACTCTTTGGAATTTTTACTGCAGCCATTTACAGCTTTGACGTTGACCTAGGGCAGGCCCGAAGGAAGCATTGCCCGATTGGGGGGGGGGGGCTTATAGAGCGCCTCTGGGAAAAATCTTTGGTGCCTCGCCATTTTACCGTCTCCCATCCCTTTCAAACCGCTGATATTCTTTAAAGGCAATGTCCAGAACGTATGGCGGACACTAATTACATGAAACTGTGTATTTTGTGATATTCAAAACTCTTATCTCTGAGAATTATTGGGGGACCGCAGCCCCCCTAGCTCCCTGCTTCCTACGGGCCTGTAAGGGCGTCGCTCCAAGCTCCGTGTTGGGAGGGTGATAGCACGTTTCATGGACGGATCCAGAGATTTTGTAGAATATGTCCACTTTGGCTGGAATTAGGAAAACTGTAGCGTGTTGGTCACATTTTGTTAAGTGGTCCTTAGTAGCGTGTTCAAGTCAAATGTCTCTCGAAGAGAGGTATTCATATTTTGTTTAGAGATATTCGTTCTTACAATATTTTAAAGGGAGGGGATGGTGTAGCGTGTTGGTCATATTTTGTTAAGTCGTCCTTAGTAGCGTGTTCAAGTCAAATGTATCTCGTTAGGGAGCCCCGAGAAATGTTTTCTGACCACGCCCTTTCAAATTTAAAACAAGCCTCTGTCATGTATACCGCACCCTATTTTCCAGTGGTTTTTAACGTCCATTGGTACTGTCAACGGGTTGAAGCTAAATCTTCTCCAATATTACAACTTAAAAAAAAAGCGTTCTCATATTTCCCGTGCTAGCCTCCAGTTTATGATAACACACATGGCATCCACATTGCACACAAATCCCAAAACATTTCGCCATTTCGCAATACTGCTTCTAAAAATACTGAACTACGTCCAATTGTCAGCTCAGTAGGTCCAATTGTTCAAAGACAATTAGATACCTCAGGTGCGGGTGCGCTAAAAACCGTACAAAAATCGAAAGGTGCGCCACAGTACTATGGGTACCACTGCACAATCATAAAACTTCAAAATCTGAGGTGCGCCCAGGCCCAAGTGCGCCCAGGTGCGCTTTTTTAGGCATTTGTGATTTAACTTGGGTGCGCCATTGCCATGCTCTGCATTCTGGGTTTGCCCTGCAAAACTCACTCTTTCCGTTCAAAACTGATTTTTTGCTGAGAAAAAAACTGAGATTTTGCAAACCATTCACCATTAACACTCCTCCAAACCTTCTCTCTTATGATAAACCCTGTCATGGGGCTAATTGCTCTTCATAAATTCCGTTGGTGAACGAAAAGTTTCTTTTACCTTATCATTTCGTAGAAAAAGTATAACCAATAACTGTGGATAGGCAAGATTTTGGGCGCTCCAATTCGAGACTGGGATCTCCTGATAAATGATGACATATAATGATAGTTCCCCACTTATTTCCATGTGGTGGGATAAGGTAGTTATTGAAGGTTCCATCCTTGATATTCTCATAAATTACTTTCAAAGGAAAATCGAAATTTAACTTCCAATATGCAATCAGGATTGCTTAAAGCTACAACTCGTTCATCAATCCTAGTAAAAACGTTTAGAAGTTCTGCTTTTCTTGTACGACATCGGACGTTTTCATGTAAGAAGTGCTTAGGCCTAACACGGGTGATGCGATATACTGATGATGTCGGTGAAGGAAGAAGTCTTTATCTGGAAAGAAGAGGCCATCCGAAGCACGTATATGGTAAGAATGTAATAATGGATTTAATTTGTAAGAACTGTTATCAGCGTTTTGAATCATCAGTGACCATTGTTATGACAAAAGCATTAATCAATCGATCATCAACAATCGTCATCATTGTCGCCATTATCATCATTAATCACCATCATCACTATGAATCATCATTGGTCAACATCGTCATCTATCATCAAGTGATTAATGAAGCCATCTCATCATCTATTTCAATATCAAATTTGTTTATAAATGTACCTATATTAAGTCAATGTTATTCATTTTCTTTGTTGACATGCCAAATATATGCAATATATGTAATCTCTTTTAAGCATCTATTTGAAGGCAAAAACTCATTTAAACTCCCCCCCCCCCCCTTCTCCACCGTGAAATATAGCTGATTTGAGAAATTTTTGTGTACTGATTTTGATCCATTTAAAGCTTAATGCCACAGAGAGATGTTTGCCGAACAGTCTGCAGAGCATGGCAACTGCACGCACAAGAAAATTTGCAGCAGATCCAAGTGCACCCCAAAAATTAGGCCTTACACGCGCGCATTGTATGCGTATAGGATCAAAATAGGTTCACCTGGCCTTTCATACTACCTAAAGCGGCTTGGTGCACCCGAGAGAGTCAGATGAGCATGCCATGCACCCCCCACTTTCTACCGTGAACGCGCGAGATCCCGTTGAGTTCTGCCATGCTCTGCAGACTGGTTTGCCTGGCAGTTTTTCCAGCTGATGATTCCCTGATGAAAATAAGGGCACTTTGATCCACCAAGTTTTCATTAAAATGTCATATAAACAACCATTTTATTGGACACCAAAGGCTGCTTGTATTAAATATTATTCAGCAGAAAAGTTAAATAAAAATCATTTATAATCAATTAAATCAATTGACTGCTCTATTCAGCCCCTTTTATCTGACCCTTCTTGACACTTATGATTAGTTTCATCAGTAGTGATTTTCATAGTTTCTTAATTGCAGGTTCACAGTTCCTATCACAAGGAGCAAGAGATATGAGTTCAAAGGAAGTCAATACTGATGAGGTTTTTGCTATTGATAACATTGATTGATAACTACTGTTTTTCAAGTATTTCTTGTCTCCCCATTCCAACAATAATTCTCATTGCATTAATTTGTGATTTTATGTCTACAGGTGATTTTTTCATTCTCCTGTTGCAAAGGGGTTCCAGAATGCAGAGTATGGCAATGGCACACCCAAGATAATTCTTAAACACCTAAGAAAGCACACCTGGGAGCCCCTCAGATTTTGAAGTTTTTATGTTTGTGCAGTGGTACCCATAGTGTACCTTACGATTTTTCTACGGTTTTAGCGAGCCTGCACCTGAAGTTCAGGCCTGTTGGCACACCCGAGATCTTGTCAAGATCAGCCGTACTCTGCAAACTGGATGGGGGTTGATGAGAACTAATTGGTCAGCACAATGAGCCAATGAAACAAACTATCTCTCTTCTTATCTGTTTGTTAATCAGCAACTGGTTGTTTATATTCATATGCTGTGTAGGCATTAAATGCAATATTTTATTAAATTTTCAGATTATTGAGAAAGAGTTCTAAAAAGGAATAAAATTTCACAGATTTTTTTAACAAACCTGTATCATTCATTGTCTGCCAGCAAATATCAAATTAAAACTGGGATTGGAAAACTATTTAGAAAACTAGGCCTACTGTGAAATAATATTAAAGTTTTGTTTTAATTTAATAATATATGTTAGTCACCATGGTACAACTGAAATGGAATGATTTTGATGATGGTGATGTAATCACACATGACCTGTTGTCAGTTAAGAAAGAAGGCAGTGATAGTGCCAAATCCAAAAACATGGATATCAGAAATTCCTGAGCAAAATAATATTGAGGGGGCAATATTTTGCTAGTCGTGACATTGGTCTATTTTGTTTATTTCCACACAGTGAACACACCAGCAGTAACTTTAAAATTTGCAATGGTCCTTTTAATTCACTCCTCAAAGATGTATTTTCTATGATGACACGTATTTGATGGAGCAACAGTGTCATGTCAGCCTTTTTGCACTGTACATCATATGGTAAACATTGACATTGATATGATATCCACCTTTTCGTGATAGTGACGTCAGGCATCGGTCAGCCCCACTTTCCTATTGGTTAAGTGCATCGAGCACTGGTGAAAGTGACAATTAGCCCAGATTGCTTTTCTCACATATATAACACACAGGCCACCGAGACTCAGAATTAAATGACATAGAACAATGGAAAATTAACAGGCTTTCATTTGTACCGTAATGGTCAGCGGTTTATCACCATTCCCTTACATAATAGATTGGTTCAAAAACGGAAAAAGCGGTGAACCATGGAACATCCAAGACGAGGCGGATCGTAGGGAGTGTATTGAGCTCAATGAACACTTCGCCAGTGGTGATGTGATATGCCGTGATATACAGAAACAATGGTTCAAAATCTGACCAGGACTCAAACACCCTTCGCCCCCTGTCTGTATCCGCCTCTGGTGATTGGTTTATTGTTTTTGGACAACAAACTAGTTCTCTTTACACAAATCATAGGGTTTCAAGTTTTTATATTAGACAGGTTCTGAACCAAAATGGTTAAATGGAGCTCAATTTGTCAAAATAGATTTCCCATCACACACGTTTTCTTGTCACATTTTTTTCAATCTGGTACTGATTCTATTCTTCCATTCTTAGTGTTTGTCCAACTGAAGGTGTCAGTTAAAATAAGTTCTTCTAACAATAATAAACTGTGTGTCTGCTTTCATGTAATTCTAAAGTTATAAATAGTGTTAAAAAGCAAGTATATAAATTTGATGTCATATGAAGTAAAGGTTGGACCCCATACATACATACATACAATGAAAACAGTTAATCTTAGTGAGTTCTATACAATAGATGATGTAATCAATGACATAATTTATGATGAAATTATGGATTTTTTAAGCAAGTATAGGTGCCCATTTTTTATTCAGCTTCAATTATACCTGCTTGTACTCGAATTTTAGAATATAAATTGTGGTTTAGCAAAACAAACAAATGAAACCACAGATGATGCATCTTGTGACTCT